>PVIU01001698.1:0-200268 GCA_004026605.1 Ondatra zibethicus
TTTATTTCTTTAATTATGTTCTTGAATGGAAAAAATAAAACAAAACAATGTATGGAAAAAAAATCTTCTAATTGTTCTGTTCCCAATCATTTCCTCCTCCTTTCAGACTCCAAAACTCTAAGAAAGGGGGTTGAAAGGAGAAAAATAAAGCTTTTGAATAGAGGGTGGAAATAGAGTTTAGGCAACATAGGAACATTTCTAGAGTTTAAACTTAAAAAAAAGGGCATCTATGTTTTGGAA
The DNA here is from genome assembly GCA_004026605.1 of Ondatra zibethicus. Taxonomy (NCBI): domain Eukaryota; kingdom Metazoa; phylum Chordata; class Mammalia; order Rodentia; family Cricetidae; genus Ondatra; species Ondatra zibethicus. The sequence continues at coordinate 241 of PVIU01001698.1, forward strand.
ATCAAAGCCCATGGAAGAGGGGGCTTCGGAGCAGGGCAGTTCCTCCAGAGAGAGTCACCTATAGATCTTCCTCTTAGATCCTCAGTACAAACCTTCCTGCTCATAGACACTAGGAATTCGCTTCAAAGGGGGGAAGTCTTTTTCTTCTGACAGCGAATGAAACAGGTTTAACCTTCTCGGGGGATATAAGAAGCTGAATGAAGTTTAAACAAATTATTTGGGATGATGCCAGAGTCCTACAGAAAACAGGTTTGGCTTAGCAGAGGAGGAGAGGAAAGGAACTGGAATGCAAGGGAGAAAGACCATCAAGGATGTATACTTCATTCTCCTCTTCTTAGCTCTGTTCTCGCTCCAGAATTAACAATGCTCGGGGTAATCCTGATTTAGTTTCTTTCATCTTTACCAAGATCTCCCCTGCTCAGTTTACCCTATCCAGTCCTGTTTCTGATGCCATGTCTCTGCTCCCCTCTCACAGGGAGACTCTAAGGTTGCCTCTGTACCTTCTTATCTGGGCTCAAGGCACTAAAATTGTTCATTCTACATCATTATTCTGGTCTGATTTTTCCCATACTTTAAATACAACAACACTTCTACAAAAATGCCCTGCTTTGACTCTTAACCTAGGTAAGGCCTCCCTCTGCACAAAACAGGTAGAAAGACTTCTTAAAATGCAAATCAGATTATGTCACTTCCTAGTTTAAATGTGCTTTTGGTAAACCCCTGCTGTGGGACAATGGTCTTTTATCCTGTCACTTGTATTATTTTAATAAAATGCTGATTGACCAGTAGCCGGGCAGGAAGTATAGGTGGTGCTACCAGACAGGAAGTAGAGGAGAGGCGACAAGAACAGGAGCATTCTGGGAAGAGGAAAGAGTCAACTGTAGTCTTCACAGAGGAAGCCAGACACAGAGCAACAAGAACACCTCACTGATAAAAGATACCAAGCCACGTGGCTGACACAGACAAGAATTATGGGTTAATGTAGGATGTAAGAGTTAATAAGAAGTCTGAGCTAATAGGCCAACCAGTTTATAATTAATATAGACCTTTGTGTGTTTCTTTGGGACTGAATGGCTGCAGGACCTGGCAGGACAGAAATCTCAGTCAACATACCCCTGTGCTTAGACTGAAAATAAATGCTTTAACACATATTATAGAAATCACCCATTTTGGCTAATGTAGTTTTCCTCTCTCCAAAGGCTATTTAACCTCTGGGCCATGCTTGATGGCTCTGTGCTCCATCTTCCATTAGCCTTTTTTCTTCATTTGCTTCACTTGAGAGCACCTTTCCTAGCCATTCTATCAAAAGCAGTTACTAGCCGGGCATGGCTGTGAATGCTTAAAATCCTACCACTTTGGTGGCTAATACAGGAGAATCATGAGTTCAAGGTCATCCTAGGATGTATTGCCAAAAAAAAAAAAGATAACATATTAAGATATACAACCACATCCATGTGCATGTGCCATAAACTGCATCATCCAATTTCTTTTAAAACACAGAAATACACATTATCGTCTAATTATTATTTCTGTGTATGTTTTCCTTCAGTGGAATATAAACTCTACAGCAACATCAATGAATCCTTTCTTTTTAGCATATTGTTAAATCCAGCTTTATTTAGCAATGCCTGGTGTACAATAATTTGTTGAATAGATGAGTAAGGAATGGGAGGTGGTTGATGAATATGAAAGGGTAAGCTTAGACTTGGCTCAAGATCAAGTGTTGGTTAGATGAGATTAGAATTAGTTAGCTTTCCTCCTAACATTTTAGGTCTTAGACATGTGTGCATGTGTGTGTATTCATATACGTGTTATTGTCAATAATGGGGTGGAGAATGACCACCTCAACCAATGAAAAGCATCAGGATTTTCTAAGGGCACACACAGGCAGTCACCTGTGGTTTCTAAATATATGACACAAGCTATTGCAATACTGCTTATGGAAGGTGAAATTCTCCGGAGGTTAAGTGAATTAAAGTCTATGAAATATAATTTATAGATAGTGGGTGGATTCACTGATTTTAATCAGTCCACTGCAGTTGGTACTTAAATCCTGCCTGTTTTCTCTCCCCTACCATTTTATACAGAGGTTTTTTAGCTGTTAGAAAGAAAGAAGTGTTTCTTTCAAACACTACACCTTGCTTTTACTTTGAGTAGCTCATGATCTGCACTAAATACAACAGCAGAGATTAAAAGAAGATGAAATGATGCCCCCCCTTTGCCGGGACACAAACCCTTGACAAATATCAGTTCTTCATCTTCCCAAAGAAGATGACCATGCCGGTATGGTCAAGTCCTCTCCAAAAAGAAACTTATACCCCATGATGAAAAGAGTCAGTGCCAAGCTTCCTAAATTCTCTTTGGGGGCTTTTACTGTAAGACAGGGAAGAAAACAAAAACATATCATATATTTTTAAGTGTAAAATGAAGGAAATAACAGTGAAAACAATTGTAACATAATTAGTCATTAGTATTTTGTTCTATATACTTCTGGCTTTTAAAAACATCTTTTCCATATTTTCAAACCAGAAAATATTATGTTACTTTTTCACTAAAAACATTACTAGTAGCTCAATATCATCAATGCCTAATTCAAACATTATGGCTGTTCCTTGCTAACTGTACTAATATAAACCTTGTGGTAGTGATCATTCTTGCCTATACTTAAATTTTCTTTTCATTGTATCTGGCACTTCCATGGCTTGGCTACTGTGAACTCTCTCTTGGGTCTCTAAATCTGTACAAGATTATTTAAATTCCTTCATATACAAAATGGAGACATTGATCATGACCATGCATTACTGGTGTTACATGGATGTTGTATGTGGAAACTTCTTGGTTTTTGAGGGATGCTCAGTGAATGTCAGTGCCTTCCCTAGGATGACATTTACAAAATTAACTTTTTCTCATCTTCTGTTTAACATTTTCTAACTCTGGTATGAGAAACTACCATAGAGTAGAAGACAGCTTTGTTAGAATCCACTATTAGAGTCCAAGGTAACTTCCCTGCCAAGCAGTGGCCAGAGGGAGGGACTCGTGTGTGTTTTCACTTAAATACATATTTTCCTTGACCTTTTCAGAAACTAGGATCAAAACAACACTCATCACTTTGAATTTAAGAAATATTTAAGGCCATTTTTATGTTTAATAGTTACTATAGACCATTAGAGCCACACTTCAGTTGTCTTTAAATTGACCATCAGACACATTTTATGTATATTTCTAGTCTAATCATTTCTTCTTAGTACCTTTGGTAATTTTATATGGTCAAGGTCATAGTTTTTAAAACGCTTTTAAAATTCTTAAGAGGGCACAAAAATAGTGCAACTTAGCCTCCAGTTTATGTTTCTTTCAGTCAAACAACAATGGCTTGTTTGCATGATTCAAAAATCAACCACAACGAGGGCAGAATGCCAAGAAGCTCAGAGTTCCCAAGACAGTCTTTTGATCTGTGTGATTCTTAAAACTAAGTCATCAGTTTTCTGTTATAAAACCAAGGCAGAGTTTATTTAACTCATGCTTTCACAATCTATTAAATAATTCAAATAAAGATATTGAAGTTATTAGCATTTTAAGACTCTTCAATTAGATCTTCACAATGAATCCTTTACCAAGACTATATCTACATATGAAACACCTTTATGCTCATAACAGATTGCTTTAGTATCTTGCATGGCCTTCACTTCTTCTCAAAAAAGTAAGAGCTTCTTCAAAGACCCTGTTTACTGCTCTTCAAAAATGCTAAAAATAAAATAAATAAATTGAAAATTAAAAAGCATAATCCTTAGTAACAATCTAAACATTTGTCTTATACCCAGGCAAGTGTGGTCTTCACCACCCATCAAAGAGACTTCTCAATGCTACAGATGGAGACCTGTACAGAAAAGCACAACGTAAATGCAAAGTTGAGGAGCCCAACGGCTACATCTCCAAACAGTCCCACACCTAAGGCTCGGGGAATGCTAAGGAAGAGGGAACAGGAAGATTGTAAGAGCCAGAAGATCAAAGAGTTTGCTGTGAGGTTGTGCTCCTAGTACTATCAGAAGTTAGACACATAAAGTCTCACCAGTGTGATAGCCCAAATGTTGAACAGAACCAGGATTGACATCAATGGACATGCCAAAGTGGACAACGGAAAGTTCCTGAGACCTCAATCATACACAAAAACGACAGGCGACTGAGCAGTGCTGCGAGTGGGAGAAATTGTCTCCCCTAGGGAACAGCATGCCAAATGGTCAGCCCTAAACACATGCATCCAAGGAACATTATACAGACTGAGTAGGTTATAGTTAGGGATATATATATATATATGCATATATTGATATGTATCCAACAACAATTTATGGAAAAGTGGGCATGAATTTGAAAGAGAGCAAGGAGGAGTGTATGGGAAGTTTTGGAAGGAAGAAAGGGAAGAGAGAAATGCTGTAATTATGCTGTAATCTAAAAGAATTAAGTGAGAAATAAGGAACATGGCTACAAAGGGGAAGGACTTTAAATGGTCTTCTAGATGCTGGTTCACAGCTCCCTTTTCTAAATGTGGAAGTCTGGTCCTACCTTTCTTGCTGAGAATCCACCTTAACGTCAGTAAACACCAGGTTCTACTTTCCTGGAAGGCACTAGACACTCCAGGAATCAGACACAGAAGAATGAATGTGTGTCAGTTCAGTCCGCAGTGTGATCCTTCATATAATGCCCTGCATATACCCTTAAGTACCCCTATAGCTCATCTTTAGGTCTCCCGCATTAAGGGTCTAAACGTTTCACATCAGAGGCAAGGTGTCTATGTGCACTCATTATATTAATGTTCCTTCTCTTTGACACGTTCCCAGCCCATCAAGATTGAGAGAAGGCAGTAGCCAACAGGTCTGTAGTTCATGTGGCAGGCCTCTGTGTGCTGTGGGGCTTGTTTCCTCCCTGGATGTTCACCAGGTATCCAGTTATTTATTGGATTTCCCACCCACTGGTGACGACAATCATCTGTCCCAGCCATGTGCAGCTGCAAGTGCTCCAACGTCGCTAGGTTCTTCTGCAGACAGCATCTGGCAAAGGTGATGCTATAAGGACTCTTTAGCCCTTCCATGGAGAACACACCACGGATGAAGATGCTCTTGAATATCGAGTCGCTTGGAACGAACAGGGCAAAGTAGGTACAACCTTGAGAAACAGCTAAACTCAAAACAAAAAGATGTTTATTTTTACTTTTATGTTGTCTAGTTGTCCTTGATTGTATATGTGCATGTGTGCAGATGCCAGTGAGCCCAAAAGAGGGTGCCAGATGCCCTGCAGCTGGAGTTATACGCAGTTGTGAGCAGCCCAACAAGGATGCTGGGAACAAAACCTCAGTCTTCTGCAAGAGGAGCAAGCACTCTGAACCAATGAAGCCATTTCTCCGGCCTAAGAAATGATTTCAAACTAGAAAAATAAGGATATCTTCGATTTTACAAAATGAATATTTTCCCCTCCAGATACTCAGTAGTATTAGGTTCAAGAATAATTTTTATAGCAAGTAAAGGAGACTTTATTTGTGTGTATTATGTTGACTTGTATTAATATTCCCTTTTTAAAAATATGTCAAAATTTAAAAGACAAGACTAGTCATCTTAGATAAGTTTGGTTTATCAATAAAAGATGCCACTCACAGGTTGTTGTGTGTCATTGCTTCGTATCTTGAAATGGATCAAAACAGTCAAGCTAATCTGATGCTGTGATGGAAAAATTGTTCTAGAGTCTAGACTATTCTGATGTCAAAATCTGAAAGAAAAATCCTGGCAAAGATGGCCTCATATGTTGTGAGAGAAAAAAAAGCAGTTTTATATTTAATGATGTGTTTAGCACATTTTTAGATTTCTGGGACACAGACAATGAAAGAAGATGAACTGAATTTACCTTGTAATAGATACTTGCTTCCGAGAGGACATGGGAACCTGGTACCCACAGCAGGGGACATGATAGTGTCCTATCTACCACTAAGACAGCCAAAGGGCTACCACCAGGGCACATGTAGTTCACACATCTCACGCTTCCCAGTTGTTCCTACTGCATCTGTTAGTAGATGTCGGCTGTTGACTTAGTATTACAAGAGGAACACCTAAGACTAGATATTCCTTAATAATAATAATATTAAAAAAATGTTCATTTGGTCCATGATTCTTAAGGACCGGAGGGTTCATGCAGCAAGGTGACAGCGTGATGGTGGCAAGCCCCCCCAGGCTGTGTCACAAGCTAGAGGGAAATTAGGAAAAGATCTGGCTGTCTGCAGAGGAGATGGCCTGGCTTTATAGTAAGCGCTTCTCAAGAGAGCCAGCTCAGTGCTGTCACACTACATTAATCTCTTTCGAGGGCGGCACCCATGATGTAATCATCTTATAAAACCACATCACTTCAGCGCCATTACCTTAGGGACTAGGCTTCCAGCACATAAACCTTTGGAGAATAATCATATCTCAACCACAGTGGTGGATAATGCATACTGAGACTCATTAACCTAAGGCTTTAACTGAATTCAGAGAAGAAATCTATTGCTTGTGTTCTCTACACAGATAATATCCCTTGCCCTTGTTTTACAGCGTGATTTAGAAGCTAAGGAAGATTTCCCTATGTCTGTATTAGTAAGGGTTTAGTTTTCTTTATCAGCTTGGCAAAGACAGCATCTAATCCCAGTTGTTCATCTGTACCACGATCATTCCTGACTTCATTTTGGCCTTTTCTCCTTTCAGGGCCTTGATGAAACAAATTTTAAAAGGCCTGGTTTAGATTCCCAGAAGTCTTGTCTTGTCCCGTGTGTTTCTGTGTACTTTGGACAAAGCTCTAAAACCCTATGAACTGAAACATGCCCACCATGGGGAGCTCTGCACTAACATGGGAAAGGTTGCTTCAGTACGTGTGGTAATTGGTTGTTAATTAATTGCTGACCCCCTTCTGACTGGTATTGTGATCCTTTACTATTAGAACTACTGAAGAGACATCCCAAGGTGTTTAATGTGACAGATACTGAAAACTGTCTGGATCTCGTCTAGTCGAGATCTCCTGGCGTGCGATCATGCATAGTCTCCTGTTCTGTTGAAGCAAATCGGTGGCTTCAGAACGCCACAACTCTTCAGCCATCTTCCTCCTGTTTCTTATATTGTCTGAGTGGAGGAAACTTTGACCAATATTCAACTCAGTGCCTTAAGACAGTTTGAAACTGAACAAAAGTATAAAACTCAAAACTTATTTTTCCCTATGAACATTGAAGTTATGGCCTTTCCATTCCTCATTGAGATATGAATACTAAGTGCATACTAAGAGACTGTGTAGCTGCTGTCTCTCTCGGACATCAGTCTCTCCTACACCCTGGGTTTGTATCAATTTCTCTGCCACCCTGGTCTACCCCTTTCTTTGGTTACAAAGTGTTTCCCAGTCAGCTCTTTGAGACTTTTGTCCCTCTCATTCATCCTCTGTCTTTGACTGGTAACATTTCCTTTCTCTGTCCCACAGATTCAACATAAAAGGTCAAGATCACTTTAGCTCCAGCTTCTCACTGTTAAAGTACTAGGGGGCTAAACGTGGTCATTTAAACAAATCATATGTGACCGAATGGCCTTATCTTTTGTGTATGCTTGTGTTTGAGCAATATCACATAGGCCAGTCCAATCTAACAGGATCTCCCAGCTTCTTTTACCCTCTCCTCACCCCTCCTCACTGATATACTTCTGGATCATGGTGTTCAAAAGTAAAGCAAAGAGAACAAGATGCCGATGAGAACTCAGCAAGTCAGAACACGAATAAGTCAGCAGAATTATTTTAAAAAATCAGTGTTTATATATGGGCAAGAGAATATGCAAACAAAACCCCCATAAGTTACAGCAATGAATTCATGCTGAGACTTGCAAATGGTCTTTTGGATGGTAGGGGATATAACAGGCCAACATTTTTACCATTCCATCCAGCCATCTCCTCCCTTCATTAGATGTACACCTGTCACAGACTTAATAGAAATATCTTGGTTTCTATTTCAGGAAACCTGGCTTAATAATCCCTACAAAAATCAATATGTTCCAACTGACAGGCGCTTGAAAAAGTTACGCTTCACTTGGCATGGCTTGTTATCTACAAGCCACTTTCCTTAATGTGTTCTAAGACCTCAGTGGGGCCCAAAACATCTATTTGCACTGCTGATTTATTCTCCTTTCCATCATTGACCAAGGTGACCTTGGCTGAACTTCCAAAAAACAGAAATGAGCGCTCAGAGCAGTGTTTAATGGAGGCCTGTCTTTAAAACAGACTGAAGTCTCCATCCCTTGTGTGCACCATAACAGTTAGTAAATGTGCAGTCTGAGATAGGATTTCATCCTTCCCAATGGTTAGACAGAAAGAGGAGGAGGAGACATGGTCATCCATCTCTAGCGCTCATACCTTGGGACCACGATCTCCCATTGTCACTCTTCCACCCTGTGTGTCTAGGATTTCAACATCTTTAGATTCTAAATGCCAGTGAGATCACCTTTACACTCTGTGCTAGGCTGACTGCACTTGGTGTGGTATCCTCTGGGCTCATGAGTGTTGCAGCGACAGACATGATTTATTTCCTCTTGAAGGCTGAATGTTGTTTTACATAATAATCAATATTTTCTTCAGTCATCATTCAATGAACATGGCTTGCTTTTAGGACTGTTACTGGAATAATGCTGTAGTGAACACAGGAGGAAGGATATCTTCTTTGGGGCAGTGATCTTATTTTGGGGGACTTTATATCTAGAGATGTTATTGCTAAGTCAATGCTACTTCTATTTTTAGTTTTCTTAGAGAATCTCCATGCTGATTTCCATAATAGCTCTTAAAGTTTCTATGCCTGCCAAAATAAATCAAGGTTTATTCTTCTTCATATGCTTGATGGTACTTTTTTTTTAAAAAAAATCATAACCATTCTAATAAAGATACAGGCAACTTGCTGTGACTTTGATTTGACCAGTGGGGGTCAAGAAACTTTTCGTGTATCTGTTGGGAACTGTATGGCCCCTTTGAAAGGATACTTACTCAAGTCCTTTGCCTATATTCAGTTATTTGTTTTCTTGCTAATGAGTCTCTTGAATTTCTTAAATAATGTCATTAGTCCTTTAATAGATACATGGTCTGCAAATATTTTCATTTTTAAATTATTATTTTGTACTGCAAGAACTTTTTATTTGTTTTTTTGTGAGACAGGTTCTGTATACTGTTTTGGGTGATATTTCGATGTAGTTCACACTAGCTTCAAACTTACGTTCTTCCTGGCTTAGCCTCTGAGCTCTGGAATTGAAGATGTGTGCCAACATGCTCAGTACGTTGTTTTTCTTTTTCATCGTATTACCCAGATTGACCCTGAACTCTTGGCTAAGAGATATTCCTACCTCACTGCCCGTCTCTCCAGGTATCTGAATACAACAGCATGGTGCCTGGCTGTGTGCAGAAACATTTTAGTCTGGTAGAGTTCTACTTGTTTAAACTTGCTTTTGTTAATCATATTATCATAACCAAATAAAATCATTTTCTGAGTCAAGCCCTGAATATTTTCTTCTATGAATTTTCTGGATTGATGTTTTACATTAAAATCTTTGGTCAACTGTAGTTAATATTTGCAGTATATGAGATAATGATCTAATTTCAATATCTTTATTTTAGTGTGTGTGTGAACATGCATGCACACACATGTGGAGGTCAGAGGACACCTCGCAGGAGGCAGTCCTTTTCTCTACCATGTAGGTCCCAGGAACTGAATTCAAATGGTCAGGCTCAGAAGTCAAGTGCCTTTATCTGCAGAGCCATCTTTCCAGAGCTAATTTCATTTCTGAATAGAGAGATAAAGGTTTTAGGACATTATTTGCTGTAGGGAAGATCTTTCCCCTGTTGTATATTCTTGGCATCTTTATCAAATACTAACTTACCTCAAATTGTGGATTAATTCTAGGGTATGCATCCTGTTCTATTGATCTATATGTTTTTAACACTATATCATGCTGTTTTGATTACAATAATTTTGTACTAATTTTTAAAATAAGGTCCAGTGATGGCTTCAGCTGTGTTCATTTTATTTAATTGCTTTGGCTGTTTGAGTGTGTGTGTGTGTGTGTGTGTGTGTGTGTGTGTGTGTGTGTGTGTGTATGTTTAACTTTGGTATCAATTGTTTAGATCCCATGGGTCATTTTGGATAATATGACACATTGGTTCTTCCAACCCACAGTCATAGGGTATCTTTCCATTTATGTGTGTCTTCTTCAATTTTATTCACTGTTGTTTTATAAATTTTTTTGTGTGGAAGTCTTTCATCTCCTTTGTTAAATTTATTTCTAAGTGTTTATGTCATTGTAATTGAGACTGCTTTCTTCTTTTTTAGGATGGCTTACTATCTAGTATATGGAAATACATTAATAAATTTTGTTTTTTGACTTAGTATTGAACAACTTCATTAAAGCTGTTTATCAATTCTAACAGCATTTTGCTCACATCCTTGAGATTTTCTCTATTTCAGAGAAATTATGGAATAATCTGAAATACTGAAATATCATTAATATTCAGCACAGAGTACAGAGCTGCATTTAAGCTGAAGTGGTTTAAAAAGTCATTTAAGGGAAGAATTTGTAACATGAGGCATTTTAATTCTGCTTACCAAGATGTTAACTTACAAAAGAGTACTCTGTGGTCCCCCAAATCTCCACTCTAAGAAAAATATTTATTCAGAGAAATACAAGACTTTTAGTGAATTTTTGAACTTTCCTTGGATCCAAGAAATGTTGCTTTAGTAATTTCTCTCATGCCCTGACTGTGGACGACAGAAATGTCTGGGTGTGGTGACCGGTTCACATCAATGTCTCCCAAGTATACTCAAGCAAAGAGGACAGCGAGAATGACTCTGAACAGTGCTGACTTCTATCCAGACAAACGTGGGAAACTACAGGATGCCATGTGTCCTGAGTAGTCATAAATTATAAGAAATTAATACCTTCTGCAAGTATACCTCTCAGATTCTGTAGTGGATGAGTGTGGCCTTCAACTACTCAGACCTGACAGGCCAAGAGCAAAGAATAATTTGGCTGAAGAATTATGTACCATAGAGAAATGGGGAGACTATTAATATGATTAAGAAAAATTCAGTGTCTTAAAGACATGAGAACTGGAACTAAGAGGAACTGGGTCATCTGCAAAAAGAGACGGCCTTCTTCTGCAGTGATAGCAGACTAAGGTTCTCAGTCACAAGCAAGAAGCATTTCCTGTGTGTAAAGAGGATGATCATAGATCAGAGTCAAAATTACGAAGGATGAATGCAAGAGCCACAGAGACATCTAGAAAGCCTTTCCTAGAGATTAGAGATAGCCTCTAAAATATAATATTCCCTAGTCCCAGGGGACGAAGAAGGCAATGTAACATATACACAGCTTCTTATATGATAGAATAAAAGAAGAAATGGGGAGAAGAGCCAGACTTCCTAACTACCCATCTGCAGCAGAGGAACCCGGCCATCTGCATTTGTATGGACCACACTAAGAGCATCGAACAAACAACCATAACAAAGATCCCTCACCCAATCACCTGATAAGATGGTGAAGAACAATAAATCCCGTTGGTTAAACCCATGAAATAGTGAATGTCTGTCACCACAAGAAAATTGGCTTAATATTTTTTTAGGAAAAAAAAATGAAATTCTGCTGGAATGCAGGCTTGAACACTGCAGTGAATAAACACCAAAGAAAGTTACTGAAGGCATCAAATGAAAGGCTTCTTTCCAAAGGCCTTAAATACACACATAAAAATCTAGGACATCCTTTTATTTCTTAAAATAAAATATTAAAAGTTGCTGGTGTCAATTTCAGTTCTGTAATTCTATGGGTAATGATAAAGTCTTAATGTAGTTGATATTAATAGTTCAAAACATGGTTTAGCTACACAAGACTCAGATAACAGCAAACTATTCTATTTAATCTTTCTTAGCTATAAAATGGAAGTAACACAGGCTAAGGGTGTAACTCATTGATAAAATGTTTGGCTAACATTCACAAGGCTTTGTGTGTGATCCCCACACCTCAAAAAAGAAAAAACCAGATGAGTATATGAATAAATGATAAATGATAATATCTACTCCCTACAGTGAGAAACATCTCTGAGGGCTGGTATGAAAACTTTTAAATTTCCTGTTGCTAAAGAGATACTAGTGTCTCCATTTAGACATATATGTCTGAGTAAAATGGGTGGCTATGGCAGCTAATGTTTGTCACTTGGTCAAGGTTCATCACTTAGTAAAGAAATACAGCATATCTGAATTCAAAATGAGCTCTGTTCATAAATGTCACATATTCGTTCTAAAGGAATTTTAGTGACTACTGATACAAAAAGTAACAGTTACAAATATAAAGAGGGCTAGACTGGAGAACAGGGCTACAGCCTAGAACATGCAGGAAATGCAAGGATCAGCCTGTGTAGTTACACACATGCTATTTTAAGCAATCCAGTTTGGAAACTGGTAAAATAAAAAAAAATGATATTACCTCTAAGAATTGAGAAGGCTGCCATCTTCCCCAATGGAAATGTCATGGATATTCCTCTAAACAGTATTTGGAAGGAAGCCTTTGTCTAGCCTGCAATGTTACCTAGAGCATCCTCCACATGCCCCTGCTCCATTATAGCCATCTACTCTAATCCTAGCTCATAAGGATCAGAAGAAAAATTAAAGTTTTTAAGTAACTTACAGACAACACAGCAGATCACAGCTGTAGTTCTTGCCCAGAGAGTGTAAAATGTTGTTATGAAAAAATATGAAACTCGACAGCAGTTACTTGCTAAATATTCACTAAATTGCTCAAAGAAAATATTTCCAAAAAATAAATAGATAACTGTTTACCATAATCACTAAGATGACAAAATTTGGGCCTGAAAATACTGCAGCATTGTGGGTCCTGGCACATGTTTCCAAAGTATAAACTAGAAAAGAATCTTAGAGTGGAAATTTTCTAATCTAGATTATCTATCCCAAGTATATATTTTTCTAAATAAAAAGCATAAAATCCTAAATCTTTAATGCATGCCACATTAAATGTTATTGGTCAGAATAGTAAAATCAATATCCATCTGTGGTAGTTTGAATAAAAATGACCCCTATAGGCCCCTAGAGAGTGGCACTGTTAGGAGGTGTGGTCTTGTTGAAGTAGATGCAGCTTTACTGGAGGAAGTACATCACTAGGGGGTGGGTTTGAGGTCTCAGGAGCTCAAGCCTGGTCCTGTGGTGCTCTTGCTCTTTCTGCTGATCCAGATGTAGAACTCTCAGCTACCTCTCCAGCAACATGTCTGCCTGTGTGCCACCATGCTCGCAAATATGACAATGATGGACTAAACCTCTGAATGATTAGCCACCCAATCAAATGTTATTTCATAAGAGTTGCTGTGGTCATAGCGTCTCTTCACAGCAATAAAACCCATACTAAGACACCATTTTTGCAGCAATGCTAAATGCTCTTCAAAAGTGATATAATCAATTTTGTTTATACAAAAGTACACAGTATGGCCAGACATGGTAGTGCATTCCTTTATCTCAACACTCTGGAGGCAGAGTCAGGCCAACCTCTGGGAGCTCAAAGCCAGCCTGGTCTATATAGGGAGTTCAAGGACAGCCACAGCTACACAGTACCCTGTCCTAAAACAAACACACACAGAAGTAGTCAGGTACCACACATTACTCAGTTTCAAATCAAGCTAATGAGACTGTTGGAACTATCACTAACTTCTATTATGATAAAATATACTTGTGGAGTTCCTCCAACAAACTCTTTAAAAGTATGTGCATTATTTCCAATATGCTTGCTGTGTGCTGGAAAACATTTTCTATGAGCAATCTCATTTCAATCTTCACTAGATTACTGTGAGCTAGATGCTCCTGAACCCACTTTACATCTGAAAGACAGATTGAGCAGTGGTCTATGATATGTACAGTCACACAGATAGTAAATAGTGGAAGAGATGAAAGACAGTGTCTCTATCTCTGGAGTCTATGATCGGACACCACGTTTGCACAACTGTTTTTGATGGGAATCAAAACACCATGTATTCCAAATGCCTAAACCAAGACACACTCTTAGACTTGATACTGGCTATTTAATGAAAGAATAGATTTTACAGTTAAAAGAATATAACCTTCCCAGATGTTGAGCCACACAGCTGGAAATTTTATCTGATTTCTAGAATTTTTTTATCAGTCTATTTTATCTGATTTCTAGAATTTTTTTATCAGTCTCTAAATTTACAGAGACAGTATAAATCAGTGAACATAAATTTCTTAAACATCAAGCTATTTATTTTGAAAACAAGCCGCATATTACAGAATCATATAGATCCTGAGATGTGTTTTTTAAAGGATAAAAGGTGACTTTCATCTACATGGATCACCCCTGAAATAAATTCCATTGCCCCCGTGCTATTATTTGAAAGTGGAGATTCCATTTAAGCTAGCAAAACTCAGTCCATGATGAATATGCTACACTTAACAATATATTCAAATTTTGATACCTAAGTTTATCTCTTTGCTTTCATACAGTCTTGAGTGTGACTTTGCTGTTGTTGCAAAGTATATTTATAATGTGGGATGTCCTATTGTATATGTATTGCTTTTATTGGATAACAAATAAAGCTGTTTTGGCCAATGGCTTAGCAGAGTAAAACCAGGCAGGAAATCCTAACAGAGATATATAGAGAGAGTAGGCGGAGTCAAAGAGGCGCATGTAGCTGCCGAAGGAGAAGGACACCATGTAGCTGCCCAAGAAGCAAGAGGTAACAAACCATGAGACCCATGGTAAAATACAAAATAACAGAAATAGGTTAATTTAAGATATAAGAGCTAGCTAGAAATACGCCTGAGTTGTTGGCCAAACAGTGTTGCAATTAATAAAGTTTCTGTGAGATTATTTGGGTCTGGGCAGCCAGGAAACAAACTGAAGTCCTCATTTACAGATTATTTATTTGGCAGACACAAAGAGAAAAGAAAATATAATCATATCTGCATAGCCTGCAAATCAAGGAAGTGTCGGGAAACGTAAAGACATCTGCTACCAGTGAGAGATTCTTGCTTCATATTTGATTTATGACTTACAAGGTCCATGGAAAAAACCTCAATGGTAACTGCAAGCCAGTTAGCTCCTATGTATGAGATGATGGGGTATGTATGAGGAACAAAGTGAGTCTAAGACTGCTTCAAAATAAAAAGGTTAAAAACAAGGTCATAGCCATGCAGAATGAGGGGACTTTCTCCCCCCAGCAGTGTTTAGTACTAAGTGTGTGTGGCGATGGAGGGGCTACACAAACAAACAGAAAATGACCCCAACTCCTTTTCTCCTCATGTTTTTCTATTAACGCTGTAACTCCATCATGAGACAAATGACCATGACTACCGTAAATGCCCAGGTGGTTTTCAATACAGAAAACAGTCAATGATGCTTTTCTCCAAAGTTTCTTCCTTCTCTGTTCTCATATACAATAAACTCATACGCTTTTTTGTTGTTTAACCTGTACATAAATTGAAGTCATTGTAGCACTAATAAATGTGTTCTAATGTATTTTAATTCTTTGAAATTTAGTTATGTACATAGAAAGTATATGGTGCTACAGACATATAAATTATATGTTAATTTAGACGTTTTTCTTAACATAATTACATGCTAATTTTCCATGGGATATTTTATTAGGAAAAATTATATTTGTCTAAATATGAGAATTTACTGTGTGCTTAGGTCAGTTATAACTCTGTTCTGTTTGGATTATCAGCAGCCAGCAGCACATGAAACTTTCTATAAGAGTCAATGCTTTAGTATATATTCCTCTGGGAGAACCAAGCATTTGCCTATCACCCAAAAATTTGAGTGTGTGACAGATTTGCAATGATGATTAAAGTGTTTAAATAGGAAATAATTTTCTTACAGATAGTATAAATAAGTCATCCCAATAAAAATGTCTAAACAGATCTTAAGAATTATTATTATTAATATTAAACAATTAACTCTAAAAGGAGATAACAAACATTTTACTTAGCATGTTTATATAGTAAGTTAATCACTTATATACACTAGGTTAATCACTTAGAACAGTGCTTCTTAACCTTCCTAATACTTTGAACCTTTAATATAAGTCCTCATGTTATGGTGACCCCAACCATAAAATTATTTCATTACTACTTCATAACTGTAATTTTGCTACTGTTATGAATTGTAATGCAAATATCTGTGTTTTCCAATGGTCTTAGGTGACCCCTGTGAAAGAGGCATTCAACCCTCAAAGGGGTGGTGACCCACAGTTTGAGAACCACAACTTATAAGCTAGGTAAATTTCTTTGCATTTATTAACATTTTAATATGAAATATATTCATCATCAGATAAACTATTAGATTTCTAAATTAACCTTATACATAATCTGATAAAATGATTGGCAAAAATGTGCTATCTAAGATGTGATTAGTTATGATATGGTCATACTAGAAAGAGTGGGCTTCCCACATAGCAGCACTGGTATTCCTACAAGATGAGTAACACTATGCCATACACCTTCCCAGGGTAAATGACATGGAGAAATATGAGAAAAAGTCAGCCTTTTGGCAACAGAGGCAGAAACTGGAAGGATAATCTCTAAGTCAAGGCACACCAAGGATGGGTCACTGTCTCTAGAAGCCTGGCGAAAACCATGAGGCATGGAGAAGATTCTCATTCAGGGCCTCAAAGAAAACTATCTCTGACAACATTGGCTTTGGAAATCTAGTTTCCAAAATTGAAGAAAATTTACTTATTTATTTATTTTGGTTTTTCGAGACAGGGTTTCTCTGTAGTTTTGGAGCCTGTCCTGAAACTAGCTCTTGTAGACCAGGCTGGCCTCAAACTCACAGAGATTCACCTATCTCTGCCTCCCAAGTGCTGGCACCACCACTGCCCGGCCTAAGAAAATGAATTTATATTTACCAAATTTTGGTAGTTGTTTCACTATCTCTATTATGGAAGAGTGGGTGGGTGGATGGATTCATAGATGGATGATAGATGATAGTTAGATAGATAGATGATAGATAGATAGATAGATAGATAGATAGATGATAGATAGATAGATAGATAGATAGATAGATAGATAGATAGATAGATAGATAGATAGATAGATAGGAAGATAAATGATGCAGTTTTAGGCAGACTAAGTTCAAGTCCTCCTAAGTTTATCCCTAATCATTAGGTGAGGATATTAGGAAGTATTCAATGAGGTTATATGTGGTCCCATAGTTGTTAACTGAATTACATAAAACTATATGTCAGAAACTGTTTAATTGAGGCAAATTTATGTTGCCTGACATAAGAAATTACATACATAAGTCAACCGTTCTGAACACCCTGATCTTTTTTGTCCTCAGGTACAAAACCTTCGCTGACTGTGCTAAGAAAATATTTCCTCTGCATTATTTTGCACTGCAAACAGAGCCATAGCACCCATTCATTTCCCTTAGAAAGGGAAGCTTCTATCTCTGTGACCTATATGAAATTAAACACTGGAGGCAATTTGTTCTTCGTGGCTTTGCCTGCTATTTCTCTCATTTACACGTCTCCAAGCATGGTTTAATCCTAAATGACAAAGCTGGGGATTCCATCTAAGTCACAGTCAGCGCCAAGGTTCCTCCAGGGGTTTTTCTCTCGTTCCATTTGGCGCAGCAGTAACTAACCGTATTTGACATCATCTGCCTCGCAGCTCCACCTGACATGTGGTTCCCATCCATGTGCTCTCGGGTGGCTTTCGGGAAGATCCGCCCACCTCTTAGTCAGTGTGTAGCCCACTCTGGCCTGGAACTTGCAACCACCTCCCCTCTGTAAATCAAGTGTCGGAGTGCACTACCATGTCCAGCTTCACACAAAATATTTTTAAATGGTCGTTTCCTAGAATTTCATGTTACCTACCCTTTTCAAAATTTCCTCAATGGTAAAAATTTTTTAAAAAAGGAAACAACTTGGCAATTTAGTTGGCTAAAATCCTGGGTTGTTAGGTTCATCCTTCCTGACACTGTAGATGCCCCTGTGCTGGGCAGCACATAACAGTTGGAGAAACAAGCTGCCCTTTGGTGACAGAAGTCTCCTTTGGTCTGCAAGAGGCTATCCCTTGACATTGAGATGCCTGACACATCTTTCTCTGGGACACTTTGCAACCAGGTTTTCAGAAGTCTACACATTCCCATATCTGTTCATATAAAATAACAGTATGCTATGAATGTGTCTTGTCTCTTTGTAGTTTTATGAGCAGAATCCAACCCATAAACAGAAAAGAGCAGAAAGAGCCGTAAGGCTGAAAGAGCGTCACATAGGGACACCATCCAACATGTGACCTCACAGGTTTCCTGTCTTCTCATTATTGTTACAAAGGAACCTTAGACACACATGGGCGGACACTTGTCTAGCTCGTTTATAAGCTTAGGCAAATGGAGTAAAACTCTAGAACAAAAGCTTCCCTTCTTGTCTAAATTTGAAGGTCTAGCCTGGGAAGCAGTAACATTTGTCCAGTTGCACGTCTCTAAAACACACCCACCCTTAGAAAGCCTAGGCAGATTAGAAGCTGATGATTCCTTTCAAAACACAGACATTTAAGTTCCGCTTCATCTTCTTTTAAGTCACAGGCTACTCTAGTATGATAATACTAGAGAATTAGCATATTAAAATGCAGGCTCGTGCCCTCACTCCATAGATACACACGTATACCCATGAGCACACCTGTATACAAGACTTCCTTCCCTGCTCCAATGCTTTTCCTTGCCATCCTCCTTTCCACAAATCAGATCCAGTTTAAGAACCAGTGTCTTTCTCACGTGGCTTCCATCAGACAACATTGCCTTCTCCATGATCACTTTGATTTTTGAGTCAGATGTATTGCTTCTCAGGTCTCTCAGAGATACTATTATATAATGAAATAAACTTACTGTTTTCTTTAACACTTTGAGAGCATAGGGCTTCTGGGTCCCCTTCTGTTTGCATCTGTACACAATGGATGTAGCACCCCTTGAGGGGGGAAAAAGACAAAAAGAAAATGTTATGCTGTGGACATGACTTAAGGAGGAAATCTTGAAAGTGTCTCTTGCAGATTTGCTCATGATTACCAAGGGTTCATAACTAGATACTGGTCCAAGAGGCCAAGGACCTTTTATCCTCACAACTGACATCTCTCAGAAAATTCTAGGATTTTTACTGGCTTTGTTTGCTGATGCCAAGAAGCACACCCAGGGTCATTGCATTTGATGGGTTCTTAAGAAAATCAAGTCGTCGGGAAAATAACATTTTTTCAAGAACAGCCAAACACTGGAGTCCCAGGGTTCCTAAGAGTCCATGGTTGGAACAAAATAAACCAGAAAGCTTTGGGGGGGAGGGATTCTGAGCTCAGCATTCTCATGAGTGACTCAACAGTCTGGGCTTCTTCAAGTTGGTAAAGGAGCTCGGGAAGTGCCCACCACCCTTTTGGAATCTGCTGAGGAGAAGGAGGTAAGAAGGGATTGCTTGGCTATTCCATCTGTGTATGGTGCTAGAGGGGAGTTCTTCACAGAGATCATCATGGTCTGCATGCCCCCACACCATACACAAAGCAAGAGAGTAAGAAAACAGAGACATGGAGGGCATGACAGGCCACTGTGGTTTAAGTTCCAACTTTGAGAAAGAACTTTTGGGAATGCCTTAAAGTAAGACCAGTTTGAATTAAGCCTTTTAGATTCTGAAGACCAAGCAGAAGGACTTCAGTAGTTGGTTGCTTTTTACTCTTTACTCTTTTGGGGGCCCAACCCCCAGCTTCCAGATAATCACATGGAGGTTTTTTCTTTAGTATGAGTGCCCAGCCTTAGCTTGACTTGTTTCTACTCAGCTTTTCATAAATTATCCCATCTATCTTTTGCCTCTGGGCTTTTATATTTCTCTGTTCCTACACACCTTTTCTTTACTTCTTACTCCATGGCTGGCTGTGTAGCTCTGTGGCTGGCCCATGGAGTCCTCCTCTCCTTCTTTAACTTCTTGATCTTCCCTTCCCAGATTTCTCCTCCTATTTATTCTCTCTGCCAGGCAGCCCCGCCTATTTCTCTCTCCAGCCTAGCTCTTGACTGTTCAGTTCTTTATTAGACCAATCAGGTGTTTTAGATAGGCAAAGTAACACAGCTTCACAGAGTTAAACAAATGCAATGTGAAAGAACGCAACACATCTCCGCATCACTAAAACAAATGTTCCACAGCTTAAACAAATGTAACACATCTTAAAATAATATTCCACAACAGATTTCTGACAACATATTCAGCCCATGGTCCTGTAACTCTACGTATGCACAGAAAATTGTAATAATCAAACACGTGCCAGGTGCCTGAGTACAATTAACTTTCGACAGGCAGAAGTCAGGCCTGGAACACCAAAGCAGTTACATTAAGTCTTACTGCATTTTTAAAGCATGTTAAGAAACCATACATACATGCAAGGAGTTCTAGAGGAGAAATAAGTGGAGATAAAATAAAGTAGGTCATACTATGTACTAGGTATTATATTTTTTAAAGGTAGATCCTAATTAATTAAAGATGTATGTTATATAACCTAGGTCAATGACTAAAATTATTATTTAAAATAAAACTATAATAATTTAATAATAAAGTTAAATGCAAGACTCAAAATTAAATGCAAAGGAGAGAAAAAACCCAAGGGACTCAACAAGTAAAATAGCTATAATGTAGTGGGTTGAAATTCAGTAGGAATAATTACACTAAATTTAAACTAAATATAACAATTAAAGCCTCATTCATTCATTGTATTGGATCATAACACCAGGACTAAACTGCATACTATAAACAAAATCCATTTATGGATAAAGACAAATGTAGGTCAAAAAATAAAATGACCAATAAAAGATACATGCAGAGCTTTAAAGAAAGAAAACACCTACATTTACATCAAAGTGAATCTCGGAAAATCAGTAGGGGAATACTACTAAGTTTTGAAATCTCAGATTCCCTAAGTTACCAAAATATGCACAAATGTGCATTCATATCACAATAGATCTCTAAGATACATGAAGCTCATGCATAGAGCTGGAAGAAGTAAGAATATCCATAAACATACGTGGAGTCTAAGCATGCTCTTGGCAATTGGTAGAAAATGTAGCAAACTTTTGCCAAGGATACAGAATACATGAGTGACACTTCCAACTAAATTAAGCTAGCTTATAGAAAACGACAGAAAGAGAAGAATACAAAAATATACAGAAATAGTTCTATGTGTACATGAAGACTCCATCTATTAGTATAAAGACAGTTCAGCAGAGAAAGAATCATCTTCACAAAAAGAAATGTTTATAAAAAACAATGGAATGGAAGAAAATATTTATAAAACATATCTGAGGAGAGGTAAATATCCAAAGGTATGTAAAGGACTCAAACAACTCAATATTAGGAAAGCAAATACACAGATTCACACAGTAGAAAGAGAGTAGACACTTCTTGAAAGCAGATATGCTGATACTTAGCTGGTGTAGGTACTCCACACCACTAATCATCAGAAATACCAAAGTCAAATGAACGTGAGATGCCAGGATCTACCTGTTAAAATGGCCTTTATCAAAAAGATGGATGAAATCGAATTTCTGGGGATGTAGAAGACAATCTGTGTACACTGTGAGTAAGGACATTTAACTGGTGGGGATTAACACAGTCACTGTTTAAAAAAACTATGGAGTGTCCTTTAACCCCTCAAACATATTACCTTCCTAGGATTCAACAGTTCAACACTGAGTATATCATCAAGGGAATGAAACAAGCAAGTCAAAGAGCTACCTGCTCTCCCACATCCACTGCAGCTTCGTTAATAATAAGCAAGACATGAAATCCACCCAAGTGCCCACCCTGGCATGAATGCGATAGATATATACAAAACGAAACACTATCAAACCTTTGAAAACAAGAGAATTTCATCGTTTTCCAGAAACACAGGTAAACCTGGAAGATGACATCACATGAAATAAAGCCAGGCCTAGGATGATAAACTGAGTGATCTCAATTCTATGCTGAGTCTAGAGAAACTAAACTCCAGAAGCAGAGCAGAAATCTGGAATGGTGGCACACGCCTTTAACCGCAGACCTGGGAAGTTAACGCGGGTAGATCTCTGTGAGTTTGGGGCAGCCTGATCTGCATGGTGTTCTTAGGCCGGCTAGGGCTATACAGTGAAAACCTGTCTCAATCAATCAGTCATCAATAAACAATAAATAAATAAATGAAAAATCAGAAAAGAGAAACAGACTAGAATTGTAATTTCAGGGGCATGGTGACCAAGGGGTGTTGCTCAAAGGATAAAATATAATGCACTAACACGATACATTTCAAACATCATGAAGCATGGGGCAGCATGAAGATACAGGTTTTTAATTTTCAAATATAAATAGGACCTGAACACATACATTACCAAGGACAAAACATTAAGGACAAATAAGAACATGAAAAGACACTTAGGATCATTAGTCATCGGGGAAATGCCAGTTATTATGATAAGGCTCCAAAACCACACACCTATTTGAAGGCTTTTTAATCGCATCGCTCAGCTTATGTGAAGACTCTGGCGTATCCTTACACAGATAGAATGTAGACAATCGCTTGCTTGTTTAGGACTGGAAGAGGGGGAAATGGGACTGCTAATGGTAAGAGTGT
This sequence comes from Ondatra zibethicus, assembly GCA_004026605.1. Lineage (NCBI taxonomy): Eukaryota > Metazoa > Chordata > Mammalia > Rodentia > Cricetidae > Ondatra > Ondatra zibethicus. The sequence goes on from PVIU01001698.1 coordinate 22,907, forward strand.
CTTTATAAAAATAATATATTTGTATTAATTCTTTCAGTATTTCAAACATACATACAAGTACCTTGGTCACATTCATCCCTCCTCCTCCCTATGACTCCACCTAGATTGACCTTTAACCCAGTGCCCTCTCCCAATTTTCTGTTCGTGGTATCTATCCCTCCATACCTCCCTCTCTCCCTCCCTCCCTCCATCCCTCTCTCCCTCCCTTCCCTCCCCCGCCCCCATAACACTCTGAATACAATCTGCCCATATGCTTTGTACAGGGCCATCCACTGGATCACACTGACCTAACAGGGGCCACACCCTTAAAGAAAATCAACTTTCTCTCCCCTAAAAGCCATCAACTGTCCCAGTTCTTCACTAGGGATCACAGGAAAAGCTCTGTTGCGGACAGTCAGTTGTTTCAATGCTTTAAAGAAAAGTCCCTTTAAAGTTACTTTTTACCAATGAAGTCCCACTGGGTGTAGTAGCTTGGATGAAAATGGCCCCCATAGGCTCACAGGGAGTGGCATTATCTGAAAAGATTAGGACTTATAGCCTTATTGGGGTAGGTTTGGCCTTATTGAAGGAAGTGTGTCCCTGGGGTGGGCTTTGAGGTTTCAGAAGCTTAAGTCAGGCCCAGTGGCTCACTCTCTCTTCCTGCTGTCTGATGACTTAGAGATCCAGATGTACAACTCTTGGCTCCTTCTCCAGCATCATGTCTGTCTGCATGCCACCATGCTTCCTGCAATGACGATAACAGACTAAACCTCTGAACTGTAGACCAGCCCCAATTAAATGTTTTCCTTTGTAGGAGTTGCTGTGGTCACGGTGTCTCTTCCCAGCAGCAGCAGAAACCCTAACTCAGGATAGTTTAACCACACTTAAGGGCAGACTCCACACCAGGAATGGCTGGCTAACACGAAACAAACAATGGTGTTTTTGTAGACTATATATCATTTTTGCTTTTTTGGCATTTTCTTGTGTATGTTTGTGTGTTTATATATGTTTGTACAACATATTCACATGCATGTGCATGGGAGTGCCTGTGTGCACGTGTGTACATTTGTGGAGACCGGAGCTTGGCGGCAGGTGTTTTCCTCTTTCACTATCTTACTTTGTGAGACAGGGGTCTCTTGCTGAATTTGGAGCTCGCTGATTCAGCTAGACTAGCTCATCAGCAGGGCCCGGGAGTTGTCTGGTTTCTGGCCCACCAGTGCTGGAAGTACAGACCTAGATGCCAGGCTCAGGTTCTGTTTGTTTGGAGGTTTTTTGTTGTTGTTTTATTTTGAGACAGGGTTTCTCTGTAGCTTTGGAAACTGTCCTGGAACTCACTTGGTAGACCAGGCTGGCCTCAGACTCTCAGAGAGCCACCTGCCTCTGGCTCCTGAGTGCTGGGATTAAAGGCGTGCGCCACCACCACCCAGCTGGGCTCAGCTTTTTACATGGGTTCTGGAAGATTGAACTCAGGTCCTCGAGTCTGCACAGCAAATACTTTACCAACTTAGCTGTATCCCTAGCCCTGTCGTGATTTCTATGTTGAAATAATTTGTATATAAACATATTAAAATGATGTTCCATTTTCATATTCGCACATTTAAGTTAGTCATTTAATTTTGGCAAATAATCTACACTATATTTTGGAGAAATTAGTGAAGCATTATTTTGCATAAATCTAGCTTAACTATTTTTAATGGTAATCCTAGACTTAAAAGCTGTTGATTATATATTTGTATCTTGAGATTTTGTTGAAATGTTTTAAAAGCTTTTGCCAAAAACTATTTATAAATTAAAACTGTTGTTGAGTTAATTCAATGTGGTGAGAAAATTGAGCAATCCATGCTATTTAATAGACTTACTTCTCCATGAATTATTGAGAAGTGATAAGTTTTCAGTTGGTAACTTTTTCAATTTTTCATAAATTTTGGGTGAGTTTTGAAAATCACTTTCTCTTACTTTTTTCTATCTTTCTATCAGTTACCATAAGTGAAAATAGAATAGGGTGAATGTTATGGGCTATATATTCGTAACTGGATGTTTAATCTTATCTTTGAACAAGGTGGTTTTATTGGAATTTTTTCTTCATTTCTTTTGAAATTTACATTATAATGAATTGCGCCTTCTCTGTGTCATGGCTCCTCAATGCTTTCTAACCACAGTGCTTCAAAGTATTCTTCCAGCACCAATGCCAAAAGCAAAACAAAACACTATCCCACAGATCAAGAATGAATGATAAAAAATGCTCAAACAACTTACTCGCTGATGGGCATTTTCAGTCTACAACTGAAATGGGTGCTGGGATTGAGAGGCTGTCATTTTCGCGGCCAGAATGTAGAGGCTGATGTTTTTTCCAGAAGTGTTCCAGGTGAATCAGCTATTACAGCCTCACGGTAAATCTCAAAAATTCCACATCAGAGAACAATGTTGATGCGCAAACCCTAGGACACCCCCAAGCTCAAGGTTTGATAAGCTCGGCATCAGAGTGTTTCTGCAAATACACGCTCCATTCTCAAGTTCACGAACGTGCTGACTCCTGGGACCCTGTACCTCATTTCATGGCAACTTGCCTTCTACTTGATGTCTCATCCTGGCTCTTCCAGGGGTCTACCTAGTGACTTCCTTAGTTGTTGCTTTATCCTGATGTCATCTGACTCCACCCACTGCCTTGCAGGTATAATTCCTGACCCCACTTTCCTTCAAGACTTCTTCCTTATTCTACCAGCCTCACTCCAGTCAGCAACCAGAGCCAGTGGCTCCATATTCCAAACCCTTACTTGATGGCTTACTGATCTCTCCAAGAAGTTTCCCGTCCACATCTGGTTACTAAAGTTCATCTCGATGCCTGGATCCCTTCAAAAGACTCTTTAGAAATGAATCTTCTTACTTGAAAAAAGAAGTGACTGAGGTCCTCATCCTTAAGTAAAGGAAAAGCCCGGAGGCTCTGAAATGGAAGCGCTGAATCCCAGGCACTGGAGAGGAAGCAGCCTTGAATCTTTTCATCGCAAAGGATCATGTGGCAAAAGAAAACTTGTGGAATGAAGCTGTGACATTCTTACAGGTCCTTCACTTTGTATCAGACCACTCAGCGCCTCATGCTGTTGGCCATTCGTATCCGCTAACAGAACTCTTCTGAGTCATTTGCACCCTGTGTGCAGTTGTGTGCATGCAGAAAGAACAACCAAAGCTGAATTCTCGGTCAAATGTTTAATGTCAATGTCATAACACAGTATGAGATCACCTATAACTCTGTCATTCCCCTTTACCCCCACTCTCAGTATCACTTCCTGTCATTCAATACCAACTATCTACTATTAGGTATTTAATTTCTAGGCAATACAACCCTCCACATCTTTACTTATGCTCGCTAACATTAATAAACAATATTCAACAATTTTAAATACCATTTATCATTTGTTAAAGATATCAGTCATGCAATATCTCAGTCCACAATTTACATTTTTCAATGAAATGAAATGAAGAGATGTTTTAGTATTAATGTACATTGCTGCTAAGATACATTTCATTGTTGTTACTGAAAGAAGCAACCACAGTTGACTTATTCATCTACTTCAAACATTTAGTGGCTATACTGGTAATATTTTCTTCATAATTCAATTCTAACTTTCTAATGATACATAATGATAATACACTTTTTTTCTGGATGAGACAAATATTTTGATTTAGAAAGCAATCTCCCAGTGTCAGGCAGACCAGCAACTGTGCAAGGCCTCTCCCAGGGTCAGGCTGACTAGGAAATGCACAAGGCCTCTCCCAGGGTCAGAAGAACAAGACCAGTTCGGTAACCATTATTATAAGCAATACAACCTCCACATCTTTACTTATGCTCACTAACATTAATAAACAATATTCAACAGTTTTGAATACCATTTATCATTTGTTAAAGATGTCAGTCATGCAATATCTCAGTCCACAATTTACATTTTTTCAATGAAATGAAATGAAGAAATGTTTTAGTATTAACGTATTAATGGTTATTCATAGAAATCACTCTCCAAGACTTCAAGCTTGCATTTCCAAATATGACCAAGTAGGAAATACAATTATTCTCAAAGACTATAAAAGCTATTTCATTGTAGTTCACTCCATTTTTAAGGCTGAACTTGTTAGAGTGTGAACATGATTCTAAAGTTTGTGTGGGAATGAGAATATTTTTCATATCTTCAAAAGCATCTGAAGTCACTGTTCACTCTCAAAATGCAGTAGGTTTAATTCAATTAAAATGTATCAACCCTACCCAAATAAATAAAAATGTAAAACTACCGGAGGCCAGGGAGATGGCTCGGAGACTAAAGGCACTTGCTGCTAAGCCCGACAGACTGAGTTCAGTTCCCAGAACCAACATGACAGAATCCATAAACGAACTCCCAAGGCTGTCTCTAATCTCCACACATGGTGTTGTGGCATTGTAAGCTCTGACACACACAAATGTTCAGGCGCGCGCACACAAATAAATATATAAAGCAAAAATGCATAACCACTGTATAAGGAATGTAAAGGAACAAAAGGATGGTTCTGGCCCTTAGTGAACTTACGTATGGTATGGAAATAAAAGAATATATGAATACATACTGTTTAAAAGAGGCTAAAAGCTAACAAATATCAAGCATGCCCCTTTGGGTTAGTCTTCGCTGCTGTCAACATCATCTGAGTGTATGTGAGTTCCAGTGGGAACCTCTCCCTCCTTTCTACCATTGCAGTCTGCTTTTTTGTTGTTTTTTATTTTCTGTGTTCTAAATCAGTTTGCTGGTGGTCTGCAATTTCCATTTATCATGTCAAAGAACAGAGTTTTGCTTTCCTTTTTAAAAACTGCTTCTTATTAATTGCTTACTTTTTAATTTTTTTTCATTTTTTATTTATTCTGTGCATCTTTTACATCACATATCTTGATCCCATTCATATCTCTGTCCCTTCACATCTGCCCTCTGCCCCTGCACCCCAACCCAAATAAAACAAAATTTAAGATTAAAAAAAGGGAATTTTTTTTTTAAAGAACAGGGAAAAATTTAAAATCTTGTCATGGAAGCTGCAATATGACAAAGTAAGTCACAACATTGAGCCCTTTGTCCAAAGTCTTTACTTGCAAGTATTCTTTGCAGAGCGTCATTGATCTGGTTCGAGGCCTCTGGTTTCTACTATACTATCGATGCTGGGACTTCACTAGAACTCTTCCTGAGTATCCTGTTGATGCCCTGTGTTGTGGGGATCTTGCAGCTTTGGATCTGTGCGTCAGCTTCCTTCACATATTCCAGCAAGTCATAGATGGGGTAGATGTTGGTGCAGGCCAAGTCATAAACCTGGGTCTATGCCTGAACAGCTGTAGGGTTGGCCTACCAGATGGAAAATGGGGACATCTCTCCCATGCTCACAACTTTGGAGCAGGCTCACCCACACCTGCACTAACAGGGATGGCTCTCTCACTCTTATGACCACAGGGCCAGCTGTCCTACCTGCCCCAGGCATTGATGGGGGCAATCTTCCTCTCGCTTATACTGCCACAAGATAGATAAATTTTCTTTCTTTAATAATAAACTGCTTCCTTCTTTTTGATGTTCTCTTTTCTTCACTTTCTACTGTCATTTAAACTAGGTAAATACTTTAATAGTTTATTTTTCAATATTCTATTTCATCACTTGTCTTGGCTGTGGTCCTCACTCTAGGTTATGACCCTTACTCCTAAAGTGTGATCCTTTAAAGTCCCGATTGAGTATCTGAGATACTCAGTGACATCTGTCTACCTTCACTTAGCCAGAAATGTCTTTTGATAGTACTTGCCTACTTACCTTCTGTTATCATTCTGTTTCCCTGTGGTTATTGCTGCTTGGTCTCATAAAACCTCCCCATCCATCACTCCCTGTTTGATAGCCAAAGTGAATGTGGGACTCTTGTATGAACCTTCTTCAAGAACCTCAGACCTACACTATCCCTTGCTCAGTGCCTTCCTGGAATGTTTACCCAAGAAAGGTCAGTGTAGTACCTGCTACTCCCCCACTACCAAGATCAGAAACCCTTCCCTATAGTCTTATTTTTAATCACTGTATTGAAATATCTAAATATTTAAGTCAGATATTACTTCTGCAAAAGAGAAATTTATGTTTATTCTTTAGGCACTTATTAAGAGCAAATTACAGATGCTAACAAACTTTGTGATTGAAGGAGATTAGCAAATAAAATATCATGAGAGTAGAAATAGCAAATTCCCCTTGGCATGCAGGCAGCCTTTGAAACATCAACAGCATCTGTTATTGTTTCTGGAGGAGAGAGAATTTTGAGGCATGAGTTATAATTACATTATATCAAAACACTGTGCCCCCAAATTTTCCTGTTGAATAGATGATCAAAAGGACACATTTCAGGACTAAATGATGAACCCATTTTAGATCATGGGCCTTGACATAATTCTCACTACTTCTTCTAAAGGATTCATATGGCTAAGAGCTCTGCCAGATGGCTCATTTAGACAAGGACGAGATTTCCTCTCTCAGCTGTAACTTGGGTTTTTCTGATATTCGGCAACATTTCAGATTTGATATTGAGAACCTATATAGATCTGAAGTCATAAGACTATGTGCATCTCTGTTTGACAGTCTTTCAATGAATTTTATGCTTTTTTAACCTGTTACTCCACTAGCTTTCAAGATGCTGGATTCTGAACTAGTTTGGAAGTAAAATTTAAAATTCCTTCACACAATCAAGAACTCTGTTTAAAATTTATTGAGAATTTGGATGTGCCCATAGCAGAGGATTAAACCAAGTGCACAGACCTTCTGTGCACAGGAATCTACAGGATTAACCATATGTCCATGACACTGGCGATGACCAGAAATAAACCTACTAGACCTTCATCACAATCAGACTGCTTATCTACAGAATAGCACATCACACAGGTCATAGCCCCCAAAAAAGTTCAAACTCTTTGTACGTTCTATAAATATAAATTATAATTCTTAGATGATCACTTTATCGCTTCCATGTATCTAACAAATATCATAACATGATTCCTGAACTTTAAAGTTGAAGTACATAAGTATTGCTTATTCCCCTATGAAAGTCATAATTGTTTCTGTATCGTGTGTGTCCTTAGAATAATTGACAATGACATATTCCTTGAAACAAGAATCTATTTAAAATAGCTAGCTAAGACAGATGGAGGCCTTAAAACTAACAACCTGCTCCAAATCGTTGTGTACTAGGACTCTGGAATTTCTCTTTCTTTTTTTGGTTTATCTAGTCCCTGCCTGGTTCTCCCCCAGATTCACAAGTCTCCCTCCTCCCTCAGTTTCTGGTAGAAAAATTTCAAATACTTTTTCTAATCAAATGTACTAGTAGATTTATTCCATCTTGCTGACATCAGAGTTTACGAAGAGGGCCTGAGCCCCTTCAATGCTGACTATTTTATGTCCTTTGGCAGGATTTCCAATTTTGTGGGGAGAGGTTAATTATAATTACTCTTCGGTAGTTTTCCTACATTTGGCTTATGAATGAAAAGCAAGAAAGAAAAGCTTAAATCAGATAGAAACTTCATAGTAATTTTTTGTATGTTCTAAATCCTCAAAACTAGGCAGAATTCAATTTAATTCAGCAAAAAAAAAATCAGCAACAAAAATATAGTAATGAAACTCCTCAATTTTAAGTAGAGTATTTTCACTTTTTCCCTGCTTTTACATGCAGTTGTCCAGGGAGTTTGTTTTAAATTTTCATACTCTATCCAGTATTCACATCATTTCTCCCCACCATTCCCCTCCCTTCATCCCCTCCCATCCCCTCTCACCTCACCCTACTCCTTCTCAGATTCGTGGTTTTTGTTTCTTTAGTTTGTGTGTGTGTGTGTGTGTATGTGTGTGTGTGTGTGTGTGAATCAATACATAAACACAAGCTGCTGAGTCCATTTTGTGTTGTTCATATGATTTTAGATCTGGGACACTTAGTACTAGATAAGCATTTACAGAGCTCATCTGGGGGAAGACCTTTCTGACTCTTGGCAGACCTTAATTCCTGTTAATGAGGTGAGGGAGACTCCAAAGTGGGGGAAACAAGCCTGCAGGGGATAAGAGGAAAATGGGAAAAACAGGGGGAGGGGAGAAGGAGAGTAACACAGAGGAAAGGGAGAGAGGAGGGGTAAATGTTACTAAGGATATTTTAAAAAGCCACAAGAAAGCATATTATTTTATATTTGCCTAAAATTACATAAAATATGTATGTACACACACATATACATAGTTTAAATGAAGTTATGCCATTTGGGGTGGTATTGCTCTCCCCCAAAGTCACAGATTAACAGAACTCCAATACCAGGCATGAGAAACTTTCTTTCAAGTTGTTGGTCACGGGAATTCAAGAGATTCCCAAGACCTTTTGGACTGTTGCAATTGTCCTTGGTTGTCTCCTCGAAGTTGAAGGTAAGTCTCTCTTGCTGAAGACACCTGTGACACAAGACTCAGCGAAATGGGGCTGGATGTGACCTGACAGCCTCCTCCCGAGGACCAACTTACTGAAAGGAGCTGTGCAAGTCGCTATGTAAAAGAAGTAATTAATAGTCCTACTCAGCATAGATCCCTACAAATCACTACTGTTGTAGGAGGCCGCTTGTTCATTTCCCGGCCTCCCAGACTCCCAAAATAATCACACAGAAACTATATTATTTAAATCACTGCGTGGCCAAATACTTAAGCATATTCCTAGCTAGCTCTTACATCTAGAATTAACCCATTTCCATTATTTTGTATTTTACCATGAGGCTCATGACCTACCTGGTAAGGTTCCACCTGACAGCTCATGTCTTTCCCCTCTGGCAGCTGCATGGTGCTGCAACATGTGCTAGCTAAATCCACATAAAACCTGACAGGGCTTGTAAAGGAATTCTAGACAGTAAAAATCAAAGTTCACCTGCATTTTTTCTTGGGTGGGATCTGCTTGCTGGCTGCATGCAGCAGTTTCTTTGAGAGAGGTCTTCCTGGTTCAGCGGTAGCAATAAATAAATTAATAAAAATAGACAGTAGCATCCTGGTTTGCCAGCACAAACAACTCTGACTCTTTTTGGAGGTTCAGCTACAGAGCGTTTAAATGGGTTTTGTGAGCAGACTGATGCAACTTGCTTAATGGCAACATAGACCTGCTGTGTGCCTAAAAATGGGGCAATGTACATGGCTCTCGGAGGCAGCAAACAGCTCTGCCATGCTGGACTGGGTGGAGCAAGTTCATGTTGGCCCTAGCCACGCCCATTTAGCATTTTTTAAAAAAAGGCATTTCTGGTCAGAAAATAATTACAGATACACACAAAAGACAGATTCAGATTTTAAAAAGACCTCTAAATGTGTCACAGTGTTGGATAAATGTACGTAGGTTTGGGAGAGAGAAGAAAAACAGTATACTTATAAAAAGAAGTAAATCATTTTAAAAAACATAAAACAAGGTCTTTATAGAGACAGAGTACAGACAGTCATAGAATAAAGAAATAAAGAAAAATAAACCATCAATAGTTGGAAAATACACAGAAAGTATGAATTATGTATATTATTGTGTTTTCTTTGAATTTTTGGCTGTTAAAGAGCTATGTAATGAGAGACATTTCATTGTATGGATTGCTAAGTTCAACCAACATAAGGTATCTTGACTTTAAAATTGAGTCTAAGGATTTATTGCTTTCGAAAAGGGGTTCTTCTTTTGTTTCCACAGAGGATGAGAACCTGTGGATTCATTCCAGGCTAATGTGGTTTCATGGACCTGAAAGGTCTCCAAGAACATCCCAAATATTACTTCACCCAATAAACAGCAGGAAGTAGTTTGGAGAGAACTACGCCCAAATTACTTAAATGTTTGTTTATATTTAAAGAGGGATATGCTATAGAGATTTGCATTGGTATGGATCTTGGTTTATTAATACAAATTTAAGGTCAATTTTGTTATATGTGTATTTCTGTTCTTGACTAAGGTATTGTGTCTGTATAGCTCATTTAAAAATGTAATGTATAATTAAGAAATATAGGTTAATAGATAATCATCTATAATAGTCAAGCTTGTAGTCATGCTAGTTAGGTTTTCTAGATGTACAGAGATCTATTTCAGATGAATAGGGAGTCTTCAAATCTTTCAAAGACCTTCAGAATATGGCATTTAAAATGTTTTAAGAACTTAGGACTTTTCATGACAATGAGACACATCTGCTCCTGGCAGCTCCAATCTACTTCAAGAGGATGATGGGCATCTATGAGGCTCCTTATGGAGTTGATTAACCATTTGGGCAAGAAACTGTTCTTGCCTGGACTGCTTGACAAAATGGACATGCAGGACCCACAGAAAAATGACTGCTGAAGTTGCCTAAAGAAGGTGAGAAAATCCTTCAGGGTTCCTGCTTCATGAAAGAGTCTGCTAGACATTCTGTAGGACACAGAAGAAAGTGACTGACAAACTACTAATATAGACTAAACTGACTTTGAAATTTCCTGCTTCATGGAAAAGTCTGCTGGATACTATGGGCCTGTGGGCTGAAGAATGGATGCCCCAAGGATACAGAACTTTGGGTGACTGTCCAGGCAGCAAGATATCTCTGTCAATTCTAGAATTTTGGAATTTGCTTACAATGCACTTCCTGTTTACTTAGGTAATATTATATCCTTCTGGAGTCTTTAATGGAATTGAAGAATAGACAGTTATAGTTTTCCTTAGTTATTATTAAAGATAAAGTAGATCTCAATATTTCAACTAATTCTTGCTTGATAACTGTTTTGTTGCATGTAATCTTACTATGTTCAAGTTAAAACCTTCCTTTTTATCTAGACAAAAAGAGGAGGTGATGTGGGACTCCCTTCTGTATATGTGTTACTTTTATTGGTTAATGAATAAAGAAGCTGTCTTGGGCCTGCACAGAGCAGAATAGAGGTAGGCAGGAAAAGTAAACTGAATGCTGGGAGAAAGAAAGTGGAGTGAAGAGATGCCATGGAGCCGCCAGAGGAGAAAGACTCAAGTTGTCAGCTGGAACCTTGCCGGTAGGCCACAAGCCTCGTGGTAAAATATAAAATAATAGAAATAGTTTAAGAGATAAGAGTGAGCTAGAAATATGCATAAGCTATTGATCAAACAGTATTGCAAATAATATACTTTCTGGGTGGTTATTTCGAGAGTCTAGGTGGCTGGGAAATGAACAAGAGGCCTCCTACAACACACTACAATGACCAGGATGGTAAAATACCCCTAAAGGTGCAATGGGGTAACTTATAGCTATATATTAGAATTAGAGCTTGGTCCATAGGAGGAAAATTATGCCTGGTAATGGAAATGCAGGCAACTAACTACCTGTGGCTAGTGAAGCCCCAGATCTTAGAGGCTGATCAACTATTGCCAATTCTCTAAACCAATATAATGAACCCTTAGGTGCAATCTAAGTACTTATCTCTCGATCCACAGGTAAGAGAAGAGATCTTAACCCACATCAAAGAGGCTTCTTTCTGAAACAAACGGAGACCACTAGAGAAAGCCGCAGCTGCTTACAGTGCAGAGGCCAGCCGAGTGAGCAAAGCCCAGCCCATAACCGGCACAACTCCCACACCTGAGACTCAGGGAACATCACAAAAGAGGGGGCAGAAGATTGTAAAGGCAGAGAACCAGGAAGTCTGCTTCAAAATTGTATTTTCTATAAATGACAAGGAAGCCACACTCACGAAATCTCAACAAGATGGCTGCCAAAAAAAAAAAAAAATCTGCACAATGCCAGTGCCAAACACCAGCTGACATGCTGAAGTGAGTAAGAGAAATACCACAGGGCTCTTTCCTAGATATCCCTTTTCCTTTTTAACTACACATATATGTGCATACATGTAGGTATGTACATATAAATGTACAGATTCCCACGGATTACAGGAGTCAGATCCCTTAGAGCCACCAGATGTAGGTGCTGGGGACCAAACAGGTCCTCTACAAGAGAACTCTGAACCATTGAGCCATCTCTCTGGCACCAGGGAATATTTAGACCTCTGTGAACTGCATAACAGTATTGTTCTCTCTAGTTCAGGAAATTAACAGAAACCAAAGGTTTCTTTCCCTGGTTATTCATCGACGCCAATGAAATATTGATAATGTTTACTTGTTACTCTTTTTCTCTTGTAACAATGTGACCATAACTTAACATAAGGAAACCTTTTATTTAAAAAAACAAATTAGTTAAGCGAATACTGGGGTCCTCGAGTCAAATGTGACACCATCTCCACAGCTGCTGAGGCGATTTCTTTGCCTATCCTTTTGCTGGTTCCTCAACTTCCATTTCAAACTGAGGGACTAATTAATTCTCCCAGCTACAGGAAGATCAATCAACACCTCTCAGAGACTCGGTATTAAAAGGAAAAGTCATTTAAGCACCCTAATCTTCAATGGAAAAGAGGCTTCCAAAATGTACTGCAAATATCAGACTGAACCTCCTGGGCAAAAGTTTGTGGGGTAGGACTAAGCCATGGAAAAAAGCTAAGTGGTCAGTGGCCATCCCAAGCATCCTAAACTGAAGTCACCAAAGCAGGTCACAGAAAAGGAACTGGCCTGGTTACTTCATTGTCGCTAGGGGAGTGGAAGCATCTCATGCCCTGCTACTGCAGAGTGGCTGTGGCTATGGGAATCTAGGAGGAAGAGAGGAGAGCATTAGGCTACAAGCCAGGGCTTTGCTGTGATTAGAAATGATTTTAGTATCCACTAGAGAATTTTGGTTTCCTCTTTATTAATAATAATGTTTTCTTAGGCTCATAAAATAATGAGTTGTCCTAAAATGCAATCCTTAATGGATAATACGCAATGGTATAATGTTTCTGGCATTAATTTGAAATGACATTAAATTATTATCTAATGAACCAAAAAAAAAGATAGCTAAAAGTTCATTTATGGCCTATTTAGTTTTAATCCTAGATACTGATCAGCCTTCTACAAAAAGCAGAGGCATGGGGTAACACACACAGAGGAAAATGGATTCTGGCCTGGACTGCGGTCCTTTGCAATCATCACTCGGGTGGCAATCAAACGCTCAGGCAGAAATTCCCACAGGCTGCACACCCGGAGACACGCACATGAGCCTTTTCAACAAAACATGGCAGTATTTGTCTAAATGTTACAAGAAGAAAGCCATTTCTTTCCAAGCTAGCATTTATTTAGCTCCTCCTACCTGCCTTGAGAGGGAGAGGATTGGTGAGTTTAAACCTAAGAGGAAACAAAGAAAGACGAAAGCCAGCTTAGACCATCCTGGGGATTAGGTGGCTCATGTGAAGGACTCCACCACAGTGATGGGCACATACATAGGGCTGGATGAACTCCGACTTCCTTCATTCTTCCTTCTGTATCCAAAGCCAGAGAGCCTGGACCAGACATGGTGTTGTGCTTATCCATGTTCTGTGATTGATGCCTAATAATCAGGTTAGCGAATACCTATTTTAGAAATGAAAATGTCTAAGCTCAGAGAGGCCCCTGAACTTGTCTAAGGTTAGACATAGGTAACTGGGACAGGCACATTTGACTCAGAGCCCATGCTTACAGTCACAGGACAGCTATTCATTCAGTGATCCTGAAACCCGACCTCAGGCCATCCCTTCTGTGACCCACTGCACCAGAAGGACTCGCCCCATGCTTCAGGACACATCGCCTGGAAATGGATTTGTTTCCTGTAATGAACAGGTTCTTTGTGCAGAAAATTCAATATCTGAAAATCAAGAGAGTTGCTTTTCTTTACAGAGAAAATCATTAGTACTTTGGGAGGGGGTTCTGCTACATGTTTTTAGTTCTTCCCTTTACAAACGATTCTTTTTATTAACAAAATTTGAACTTCCAGAATTTCACACCCTTATATAGTACAGTTTGATTCCCCCCATCCCATTCTCTCTTATTTCCCTTCCACACCTGCCAGTTCCCCTACTTCATTACAAATCTCTTTCCTATATTCACTAGTTTTTATTTTCTTTGGTGTCCCACAGAGTTTAAATAGGACCCTCTCTGTGCCCCAGATTTGAAACTAGCCATCAGAGCCAGATGGACTCACCGATGGGTGTAAGACCTGGATCCCATGCGCCACCTCTGGCTTTCGATATATATCAAGAGAGTTCTTAAAGAAACAAAGCAATTCAAGAGCAGCAAGTCAGTGCTACCTCAGTGCCACAGGAGACGGACAAAACTATCCACACGGGCTCCCTACTAGCATGACACTAACGACAGAAAGCATGTTTAATATGTTTACAATTGGCATGATTGAGAAACTTTTCAAAGAAGACAGAAAATCCTTTAGGTGTGCTTTAAATGACAGCTCTGTCACATGACAGAGTGTGTGCTTTCTCAGTGCTACCTGGGTATGCACTGTGCACATAGTATACCACACACTCTGGCCTCAGGCTACCGTGTAGACTCTGCACCCTTTCCTGAGCCCCCTTTTCCTTCCGGGTGGAGGAACAGGTTCATCAATATGCCACCTTTTAAAAGGTTTTCTATACAAAGATCTCCTACTCATCACACAGAATCCACAGAGGAGTAAGGCCAGCCATATCCTGTGCTAGCCAGCAGCCTCCCTCCAAGTCTTACCCAAAGACAGCAGCTCTGCAGGTGGGGACTGTCACATGGCAACAGGCAGCCCCCGCCACCACCCAATTTTAGAAAATCTGAGGAAAAGAAACTAGAATTTTTTTTCTGTTGGTCTTGGACATAATTATAACTTATACAAACTGATGTTATATCTTTGCAGTCAAAAAAGGGATGGGAAAAGGTTCTGAGAAGGGGGCTGAAGGTTTTCACATCATCCAACAATGCTCACGCTATGGGAAGGTTAAGACATCAGATTCTTGAACGACCTTCTGTCTACGCATAAACCCCATGGTTTAGACTCAGTTTCACTATGCCGGCCTTCTTAGAATGGAGTGGGCAAGGTTCATCACATTCTGTGAGAAGGAAGCTCACTATTAGAGGAACACAACGGGGGGGGGGGCACACATACCGACAACAGAAAACAAAGCACTTCAAATGAACTCAAATAAATGGTCTGTGTTCTGCAAAAGGTGCATATTTATATCATATGGTTAAACTAGTTCTTAAAAAGACCAATTCACTGGAATTCTTTAAAGGAACAGGTCAGAATACAGTCTTCATCTTAATGCTGCGTTTCATATTTGCTAAAACAATGATCACCTAAGCAGGAAAAATACTAGCTATCATTGTTGAGGAATCCCTATGTGCTAAACACGAAGCCTAGCGTTATATATGGACATTGCTCCAAGTCTCTTCCACTTGAACCTCAAAGTTGACTTTGTTATCCTTTTCAAAAAACAATGCCAAATCATCCATTGCAATGCCTCTCAACCTCCCTAATGCTGCGACCCTTTAATAATACACTTCCTCATGTCATGGTGACCCCCAACCATAAAACCATTTCCGTTGCTACTTCATAACTGTAATTTTGCTACTCTTATGAACAGTGATGTAAATCTCTGTGTTTTCTGATGGTCTTACATGACCCTTATGTAAAGGTTGTTCAATCCCCGAAAGGGGCCTCACCCATAGGTTTAGAATTGCAGCTCTATTGCCAACATATATGTATAAATTACCTAGTATGATATCTATAAATTGGTTTGTCACTTCTTTCTATTGTTACCAGCAACAATGTTAAGCCTTAATTGAAAAAAGTCCACTGTTATCACATTCCCTATGCAGCACAATGCCTTTTATGTTTATTAAAATTAATTACACATAGAAGACTTTATTTTTGCACCGTTAGGGATCAAGTCCATATGCAGGACAACGACTCTACTCCCCAGCTTCACTTCAAGCAACACTTTGGAACAATACACTTGTTTCTGGAAATCACCAAATACCTTAGAGTGTATGTTGAGCAGGGGTAGGTGTGAAAATGGGGTGGTAGAAGGAACGAAGCAATAAAACTAGGGGAAAAAAGAAAATTTTTATATCCTAAGGTATAACGACGCTAGCCTGAAGAGCATGGTCAACTCAAGTCTACATCAAGAACAACAAGGCTAAATATGCCTTTTTCCACTTAATTAAATATATGTACAATACATAAAAATATTTCATTCAAAAATGGACATCAATAAGCTTTCCTAATGTTAAAAGGTCAGAACACAAGGGACAGATACCTGCCCTTTCCTTACTGTCTTTGACGTGGGAAATCTTCAGAATATTCCTAGGCATATGTAAGGCTGGGTGTGCATTTCCTTGTGAGTCAAAGAATCAGGCCAGCCTATGTACTGTCACCAGTGCCAGCTTCTATGAACAAATGACACCCAGAAATGGAATAAATTTCAAGCCTTGTATCCAGTGTTCAACCCACATTTACTTGGTTATTAAGTGAGCAGAATAGGCTGGAACCCACATTGTAAGGGGATGGAAGCGGAGGGGAGATGGAGGGCAACTTCCTGCAATCCTGATCTAGAACACGGAAGTCTTCGTGAATAAGAAGAAACACCAATGCCTCTGCCTACCCTGAAGAAGCTCAATTGCAAAAAAGAAACAGGCAGTGAATGGTTCTGAACCAGGCTCAGTGCAAAACTTACTGATTTTTTGGTTCTGCAGTTTCAGCTTCAGACTGTGGGAATGGTTAAACGTAGCAGGTGAACTTCTATTTTGTCCAAGAGTAGTAGCCAGCCTCTGAGGAATCAACTGCTGTGGAGATACTCCCACAGATGCATGAGTTTATCATCTTGCCTTCTCTTCCATTTACTCCACCACCCAGTCCCAGATCAGAAATCATCTCCCCTAAAATCCTCAGTCCAGGCAAAAATACAATGACATTCTGGTGGCATTTGATTTGGGATGGGAAATTGCTGGCAACACAATATTCACTATTTACAGAACCCTGAAATAGTTCACTTCTGTATCCTCAGGACCCTCTAGGCAGCAGTTAGCATAGCCTGCCTCTTAGGAGTGCATTTGCTTGTCTGAACTCACAAGAATTCTAAGGGCCTTAACACAAAGGGCTGAGCCTTCAAGTCTCTACCATGGATCACAGTCCCTGGTACGTAGGGAAAACTAACTGCATTGTGGTACTAGTATAAAAGAATTAGCCAATCAGGAGTTGAGGGGATAGCTCAGTGAATAGAACACTCGTGCAGTTGTAAAGAACTGAGTTAGGATCTCCCAGAACCTATAAAAAATCAGGCACAGCCCATCTGTGTTCTCTGCGCTCTCATAACAAAGTGGATACAGGAAAATGCCCAGAATCTCACAGGCCAGGACTGAAAGAGACTGAGTCAGGAAGTAAATGCAAGAACCAATGCTGAGGCTCCGATAATCTCCGTGCGTGTCATGACACAGTGCGCACAAAGGCTTCATAAAAGGAAAGAACTACCCAGTCAATGAAAGTAAACCAGCATGATCACATACAGATAAACCTTATGTGCAATTGGAAGGCGAGTTATATCTCATTTATATGTTTACTCATAATTAAACAAATGTTGTTTTAAAATTATAGGTATCTGATCTTCCTTTTTCTTTCAAACAAATAATGGAATTTCACGTGGCAAACAGAGAAGTATGCCCAATGAGTTCGATGTCTACAACTAAAGCCCAGACAAAATTTATCATTTCCCATGGCATAAATAATTCCACACTCTATCTAGGGACGCTTCACTTTTCACTGTGAACTGATTTTCAAAAAGAATTACTTCAGTCTTAAATTTTATCAACAAAGTTGTATTACATAAAAAAATCTATAAATTAGTAATGATAAGTACAATAAAAGGAGCTGGTATTTTCAAAGGGATAATAAGTCTTTTTTTAAACAAGCATTCTTCCGTAATTCTTGCCATTTTATATCTTATACGTACTATATATTTAGATTTTTTTAAAACCTTGGGACATCTATAACTTAATTAATAAGTATTTTAAGAGTTGTGAACAGTTTTGACGTGTTTATTAGATATTTTGGGGCCCTAAGAGTTTTAGGCAGTCTCTAGAGATGTTTAATTAACAGCCACACAGTAAGCTGAACACTGAGAGAAGATGATCTACAAAAATTACATTCTCTAAGGTTCCCTTTTAGTGTAAAGCTTAGAGTTCAAAGGTCCAGGCTTCACAACTGAAGAACAATGACCCTTCAGTGAGCAGGCTCAATTCAAATATCAATTGAATAATCATACTAAATACCCTTTAGAATAAATGTTCCTTAGTTAAACAAAGAGGCATAATTCATATAAAAGCCCACTGAACCTAACCTTTTCACAAGTAAATTGTAGCAAGGGTAAAAGACAGCATGATTAGGTAATAAATACAATGGATTATACTTAAGTTCAGTTCTAAAAGAGTAATCTGGAACCAAATTATGCCCAGGCAGATTTCAGAGTTTGGATTAAAGAGGGATCTCAATACAGTGGGAGGAGAAAACACAGTTCATTTGCCAGGATGAAAACCTCTCCTCTGGATTGGGAAAAAGTAGTTTATTTGATTATTTTATCCTCTCTAGAACCACATATCTTGGTAGGACTATATTTGTGTGTGCAGGTGCACATGGGTGTGGAGGCCAGAGACAACCTAGGTGTTATTCCTCTGCTGCCATTCTTTTATTTTAAGACAGGGTCCCCCACTGGCCTGGAGCTTGCCCAGTAGGCCAAGTTAGATGGCAAGTGAGCACCAAGAACCAGCCTGTATCTACCTTCCTAGGACTGGGGTCACAAGTGCATGCCACCATGCCTGACCTTTTCACGTGAGTTCTGGAGATTGAGTTTCTGTCCTCCTGCTTGGGTGCAAGCACTTCAGTCACTGAGCCACCAGAGACCCAAGGACTGTGCATCAGGGAGACTATAACCTTTTTACCTAGTTCCTTTTGTATACCCCTGCAAAGGAAAATAGGACTTTTGGAGGATTCATGGAATCTCATTGAGATTTTAGTTGTAGACATAGTTTCTAATATGATCAGGACTCTGTTCCTTCAGTCTAGACTAAGAGTGCCACCAATGGGCTCATAAACACAGGTCACAAGAACAATACATGTTAATTCCTATCATTTCAAGTGAAATAAATGTACATATTTATATTCATTATGATTGTTCAATTTACCATTCTTCCATTATTCTGTAAACTGTGTGATAATTAAAAATCTTTCTTTGCCATCTCCTAAAATTAATACTTTCAATTATGACAGGAAGCAATGTTGCCTGAGACACATACGAGCAAAGTTTCCAGTCAGTGCGGCTACAGATGAGCCGTCCTTTTGCATACGATAGTGAATGGGGCTGCTCTTTAAAGATGTAAGCCACTACCCCATTAAACCTTTCTGCAGTGTTTAGACATCAATCACAGGTCAATTTAAATTGCTATTTGCAAACCACAGATTTTTTTTTAATGATAAGTAAAAGCCCACATCAAAATTCAGTTACTGAGTTTATGAACACATAAAGCTGCTCTCGATCCATGATATTTTTCAGGGAATTTTTCCCTCAAAGTTTTTTGCAAATTATTTGTAAACTTTATACACATTCATTGAAATAAATACAGCTTAAGTAGGCAGGTCAAAGTCACAACAGGAGGACTCTTAGAACATGTTAAAAATTATGTTAAAACAATCACTTTTGCCTCTGATCCCAATATGATGATTTCCATATTTTCCACAGACTCTTTCTGAGCTAATTTAAAGCTGTTCACAAATGATTAAATGGATCAACTTAAAGAGGCATGCTAAAGTTTGGCAAGATCTGTGAAACATTCAAAAGACATAAACCCTCATTTATTCATTTAAAAAGTTAATTAGTAAGAAAAAGCAAAATCATCTCAAACAATTATTGCTGCACGAAATGCAGATTCAAAATAAATGTCTTGTTGATGTATCTCAAACAACTATAAAAAGAAAACAAATTTAAATTTGCTAGAAATCATTCGTGTCAAAAATAAAACTTGAAACGAAGTCTACAAAAATACAAATGATCAATGAAATGACTGTTCCCCAGGAATGAGCCCCTTAATGGGTTACCTAACACCAAGTAGTCAGTCAGCCATGAAAACATACACATACAATCAACACTAAATGGACTCAGCAGGTTGTATTTATATATTTATGTTTATGTGTGTGTAATAATATTAAACAAAAATAAAAGGCCATGAACTTGAGAGGGAATAAGGGGGGCATGGAGTAGGAAAGAAAACAGAAATAATATAATTAAATTTTACTGAAAAAGATAGTGGCTGAAATTTTTTAAAGAATAAAAAATTGAGAATTCTTTATTTACATCAAATGATAGAGAAACAGAGAAGAGGAAGATAGAGAGATAGAGAAAGAGAGAAGGAGTAGGAAAGAAAACAGAAATGATATAATTAAATTTTACTGAAAAAGATAGTGGCTGAAATTTTTTAAAGAATAAAAAATTGAGAATTCTTTATTTACATCAAATGATAGAGAAACAGAGAAGAGGAAGATAGAGAGATAGAGAAAGAGAGAAAAAGAGAGAGCTTAAATAAAATCTGAGGCAAAAATGGAGATGTTAGAGCTGATACCATAGATTTGTAATGGATCAAGATAAATTATTCTAAACATATACACAAGATCAATTTTGATAAGCTAGAAGAAGTAAAAAAAAAAATCCTAAGCTCATATACCTTACCAAAACTAGCACACAGAAATAGTTAATCAGATCAATAACAAGTACTAACTTGAAAAAAAAAAACCTGCCAGGAGCCATACTGCTTTGCTGCTAAAGTATACTGAACATCTAAAGAACTACAACCAATTCTCTTCACAGAATTCTAAAAGCAGAGTCTTTCAAAGACAGTGTATAAGGTCAGCACTATTCTGATATTAATACCAGGCAAGGTAACAACAAAAAACTAGGTTAACATTGTTCATGAACAATGATGCAATCCTCTACAAAACACTGAGAAATTGAATCTAATGGACATTAACAAATATTCAACATGATTACATGGGAAACATTTCATGGATGCAGGGTTAGTTTAACATTTATGAATCAAAGAATGTGAGGTATCCCATCAACGGAAAGAAGAAAACCATATGACCATTTCAACAGGAGCAGAAGGGAATTTAGCAAGATCCAGAATTCCATAGCAAAACCACCACCAACAAAATAGTGAACAAGCCAGGCACAGAAAGAACACACCTAAATAGAGTAAAGTTCTTTTAAAATGAGATGACAGCTAATCCACTGTGATGGAGTGTGGTCAACTTCGTAGCTGCTGGAATCAGGAGACGGGCCTTCAGGCACACCTGGTACCTTATCTTGATTCCAGCTAGCTTCTGAGAAGGTCTGTGGCGGTATCTTGATTAGGTTAACTTATGTGAGAGGCCTCATCAACTGTGGGTCAGACCATTCTTTGAATGGGGATTCTGGACTATGTAAAATGGCAGAGTGAAGCGATAACATGAGTGCACTGATCTCTGTTCTTGATGGTAGATGGTAATAGCACCACACCGATATCCCCTCCATCATGGACCATTCTCTTGAATTGCCAGTCAAAACAAAGTCTTCTCTCTCAAGTTGCTTTTGTCCAGGCATTTTATTTTATCACAGGAACAGGGAAAGAAACTAAGAAACATATTAAATGAGAAAAACAGAAAGCTTTCTAAGATTTTCAAAAGCAAAGACCATTTTCATCACTTTTGTTATAGGTTGTATTTGAAGACCAAGTAAGAGCAATCAGCAAAGAGAAAGAAGGAGCCCACAGGTTAGGAAACGTGTAGTTGAACTGTCAGTGTTTGCAGACCACATCTCACGTGTGGAAAAACCTTACAATTCCACCAAATAGCTATTAGACCTTAAAAGCAATGTCAGTCATGCTGCGAGCTACAATCTCAACATACAAAACGTCACTGGTCTGCTACATGTCAGTAGTGAATGATATGAACTAGAAATCAAGAAGACAGCTCAATCATAACTAAAAAATGCAAAATACCGTGAACTAAACTAGAGGTAGATCTCTACAATGAAAGTTGTAAACCATTGATGAAAGAAGTTAAAGAAAATTTGCACAAGAAAGGGGAAATATATCCATTGTTCATGGGTTGGAAGAATCAATATTCTTAAACTGCTCATACCACCTAGGGAGATTTGAAGATTCAATGTAATTCCTGTCAAAATACCAATGGCATTTTGTAAAAACAAACATAAACAAAAAACTGTCAACAGAATAAAGATAAACCTACAGAATGGGGTATGAGGGTCATATGCACAAACTACTTATCTAAGAAGAGATCTAACTCCAGAACATACAAAACTCCAAAAGCTCACCATAAAAACCAAATAATCTAATTTAAAATATGAGCAATAGACCCAAATAGACAGTTCATTTAAAGAAATACTTACAGTGACCAATAGGAGCATAAAAATTTTTCAGCATCACCAAGGATAAGAGAAATGCAAATCAAAACCAAAACAAGCTACCATCTTATTGCAGTAACAACTGTTATTATCAAAATGACTAAAGACAGCAATGCTGGTGGGCTGTATGAAAAAGAGAAAAATTGCATACTATTGGGGAAAATGTAAACTAGTATATGCCATTGTGGAAATAAACGTAGAGGTTCCTCAAACAGAGAAAAAAACCTTAGAATTATTATTCTATGGTTTTGCAATCCAGCTATTGAGTGTATTTCAGAGGAAGAGAGACCATCAGACCACGTAAACTTCTCTCATGTAACTACTGCGCCACTATTCATAGTGGGCAGTAAACAGAATAACCTAAGTGTCTGTGAATTCACACATGAAGGAAATGTAGCTCATGCACACGTGCACACCAATACACACACACACACAAATACTGTTCAACCACAAAAATAAGTGAAATCCTGTCATTTGCAACACTAAAGGAACATGAGAATATCATGTCAAATGAAACAAACCAGTCAGTTTCTGATAATTCAGAACAGTCCCACTCATGTAACCTAAAAGAGTTGATATCATACAAATTGAATGCAGAATGGGAAAGTGGGATGGGACAGGGAGCGGCTGATTAACTGGTACAGTGTCACAGTTAGGTAGCAGCAGGAAGTTCTGGTGTGCTTCTATGACTTCAGATATCAATAGACAACTGAAGAATTTCAAAACTGGATAAAATGATTGTGAAAGTCCTCATTATATATGAATTATCAATATTTAAGTAGATATGTTTAACCTTATGTAAGGGATATATGTATTAAAATATTACATATCTGTCCTTTAATGCGTGTCTGAGTTGGGGCTTCTATCAAAAAGTTGGAACACCATAACCAAAAAGCAACTTGAGAGGAAAGGGTTTATTTGGCTTCCACTTCCACATCACTATTAATTATTGAAGGAAGTCAGGACAGGAACTCAAATAGGGCAGGAAACTAGAGGGAAGATCTAATGCAGAAGCCATGGAGGGGTGCTGTTTCCTGACTTGTTCAATCTGTTTTCCTACAGAACCCAGACCAGACCAGTGGTGGCCCCGCTCACACTGGCTTGGTCTCTCCCCAACCATTCACTAATTAAGAAATGCCTTACAGGCCTGTCTACAACCCGATCTGATGGGGGCATTTTCTTAACTGAGGTCCCCTTCTCTCAGATGACTTAGCTTGTGTCGAGTTGGCATAAAACTATGCAGCACAATGTGTGCCATTTTTGGTCTTGTATATCAGTCAAAAATAAATGAAAAAGTCAATTACACTATTTTCTTCAGCTATTTATCCACTACATCTATCTTCCTATAGTATCAATAGTCAAGAGGATAGACTCTAAGAATTTTTAAGGAGAAGCAAGGAAATGGAGGCATAGCTCAGTGCCCAAGTGCTTGAGTGGCATGCAGGAATCCTGGGTTTAATCCTTAGCACCACAAGACACAACAGGAAACATACGGCATATATTTCTTTCAGAAGAGAATCTGAAAGAATCCAAAAGACTATCAATGCAAAGATTATCTACACTTCCCACCAACAACTTCATTGTACTAAACAGTGTATGTACCACTGGGTGTTGTCCCAAATTGTACCTCTAGAATTTCCAAAATTATATGAATTAGCAGAGGTAAGTCCTACACCAAGACAAAAAGGCAGACCAGCAAGGAGACAGTAAGTATCCTTTCCTGCAAACCATAAATGTGCTTTCCCTTGTTCATGTTTCCATTTATAAGTGGTTGCAAATCTATTGTATGATCAAAGCTCTGATGATTGAGACGCTAGCACACAGCTGGTCTATGGCTTCTAGTTAACGTCACTGCCTCATGCTTTGTCTCATCGCATACTCTTCCTTCTCACCTGCTCCGGTTGCTAGGTGACATTACATATGAAAATGACCAGAAAGCAGGGAGTGCACACATAAGAAGACCCATCTTCACTGTGGGCAGGACCATTCCCTTGGCAAGCGACCCTGAACTGCTCAGAACAGAAGAAACGGTGAGTGTGTGTTCTTTCTTTGCACTTTGGTTCTGA
Source organism: Ondatra zibethicus (assembly GCA_004026605.1). Classification (NCBI taxonomy): domain Eukaryota; kingdom Metazoa; phylum Chordata; class Mammalia; order Rodentia; family Cricetidae; genus Ondatra; species Ondatra zibethicus. The sequence continues at coordinate 47,256 of PVIU01001698.1, forward strand.
TTGTGGATGCAATGTGACCCAGCTCAGTCAAGCTTCTGCCATGTCATGACACACAGTTGCCTGGAATCGTAGCTGGAATAAACCTTTCCTCCCGGGACTGGGGAGATGGTTCAGAGGTTAAGAGCACTGGCTGCTCTTCCAGAGGTCCTGAGTTCAATTCCCAGCAACCACATTATGGCTCACAACCATCTGTAATGAGACCTGGTGCCTTCTTCTGCAGAACACTGTATATTAAATAAATAAATCTTTAAAAACAAAAAACAAAAACCTTCTCTCCCTTCTGCACCTCTGTCAGAGTATTTTAAGACAGCAACCAGAAGGGAAACCAAGATCCCATTTAACATCCCACCTCTTCATTGTTTCCAACAAGCACTCCATTCCAGTGCTACCTGTCCCCAGCGGCATTCTTCCTCTGTCTTCACAGCCTCAGCACGAGACTTTCCCTAACAGTTAAACTCATTGGCCCTCAAGCAGTGTATATCAAGTAAATAGACGGTTATTCCCGAAGCACAATTTTGCAAAATATTCAATTTTCCATACTTCAAGAAAATGCTATTTTTAGCTGGGTATGGTGGTGCCTGCCTTCAAACCAAACACTCAAAAGGCAATGGCAGGAACAGCTCTGTGAAGCTAGGTTAATCTGGTCTCTATAGTGAATTGCAGGTCAACCAGGGTGAGACACATAATGAGACTCTGTCTTTTAAAAAATTATCTTAAAGTCTGCACTCCAGGTCTTTTAACTTCTGTGATCTGTCTTCTTCCATGGGATGTGTAGGAAGCATATTATACCTGAGACAGCAGCTCCTTCTTCTGATGGTGTTACATTCCAATAAAGCAGTGGCTCTTGGCCTTCCTAACACTGCTGACCCTTCAATACACTTCCTCATGTTGTGGTGAAGCCCAACCATAAAACTATTTTCATTGCTACTTCTAAATTGTAATTTTGATCCTGTTATAAAACATAATATAAACATCTGTGTTTTCTGATAGGCTTAGGCGGCCCCTGTGAAAGGTCATTCGGACCCCCAAAGGGGTTGCAACCCACAGGTTGAGAAGTGCTACAATAAAGCCATCATAAGCTGAAATTTTTGTGAGTCAAACCCGCGTTTACTCCATCCAATCTGAGGAACACTACAGTCCTGTAACTCACCATGCAGTAGAGAAATCAGCTTCCCCTTGGGGTGGGGTGGCTGTCTGGGAGCCCTATCTGGCTGAAGCTGTATTGGACATCATTTAACTAGCCCACAGACAGGTCAAAGTTCAAAGTAGGATTTCCACAGGGTGACATTCTCTTTGCATCATCATAAATTTGAAGGTAAGTCACACCCTGGTAAATTGAACCCTGGTAAGCTAGGGATTATTTCTGAAGTGTGCTCTAAGCAGGGCTAGCAGCAGGGTGTTTTCTCAAAGGACCTCCACATCCATCTTTTGTGTGAGTCAGGTCTTGTGTTCTGTCCGAGCATCATCTTACTTTCTGCCCTAGTTTCTGTCTCCCTGTAACTGCTACTCAGAGCTGTGGCTTCCTTTGTCCTATGTCAATATCACAGGTAGACAGAAGCACAGGCCCACACAAACTGAATCATAGCCACAAATCACAGGGCTACATCATCTATAACTATTGTGGGAGTGATGAAATCTGGCTCGTCTCCTGCTTATACAATCAACTCCACTACTGTTCTCTCTTGAAACCGCCTATAACCACTCCCACCATCTGCCTCCAGCACAGACAGACATACACACAACCAATTTGTGTAGTACACTTTTATAAGAGAGTTGGTTTTCACAGCTCTTTTCTGTAACACCCTCCCAAGCCTAGAAGATGGACGCCGTGTCAATCAGGGCCAGTCTGGATCTGTTCCCTACATTCTGCGCCTGGTTCTCCCTTGATCTCTACTTATTAGCAGACACTTTTTCTACTCACTGTGGGATTCACCGTTCCATAGTCACTCTTGCCTCACCTTCTGGATTTCTCTTTGGTAGCATTTTCCCATTTATAGCCATAGGTTTATCTTCGCAATCATTTGGATGATGTATAAGTAGCTGAGCAAAACTAGGGTAAAGCCTACTTCTGTGCAGTGTGACCTCTAGACTCTACCTGTTCAATCAGAATCTGGGAATGAGAAAAAGAATAGATCCAGAAAGTGGGGCAGTTTATTCTGGATAAAACGTGCTCAAAACTGAGTTGGATGGCTATTATACTCTGCAAAGGGGATCATTCAAAGCAATCTAAATTAAATGTATGGTTTACTTCAACAAAACTGGTTTTATTTTAAATGTTCTTATTCATGACTTCACGGTGCTCAGATTTTATTATGCACGCTTGTAATGCCTATTTTTTTAGAAGAATATATTTTTAAATAAAAAATAATGAAGTCAAAAAAATAAATGGTCCCTGAAATGTACACCACTGCCAAATAATCGTGTGTTCTCAGTGTAGAGGAACCTGAAACAATTAAACAATAAAGCAGGTGATGAGCCACAGAAACAGCTGGACACAATTCTAAAACACACTAGAAACTTCCATTTACAATTAGAAGATGCCACAGGCTGCAAAGCATAACCTAAGTACAGTACAGGGATGATAAAATATGTAACGCCTGTGTGTCAAATTCTAATGAAAAACACTACTTCTTAAAGGCGTTAACAACAACAGACGAGAATCCCCAGATTCGAGTTAATGGGCTCCTGACACTGGAAGGGACTACTCTAAATCCATAAGGGTCCATTCTAACACGAGGCCGTGGGGTGAGTATGACACCCAGATGTTTGTGGAGGCACCATGAAAAGTGTGCTACACTCCTAAGGTCTTTTTACCAAACTCCCTTGGCCAATCCCTGGACGGAGGATATAAGGACCTAGCTGTGGGTACAAAATTCAAAGGACAACAAATGCTTAGTGGGTAAGATTATTAATATTTAAACAAATGACATTCAATGGCTATCATCCACATAAACAAAATATAATTTTAACTAAAAATGGATTCAATGTAGCGAATTATCCTTTTCCTCAAACTCCAAACAGGTTTAGAAAGGCACAGGGAACCACAAATGCATTTTCCAGTCAGTTAGAACACATTTCATGTGGGCTTGATACAGTACATTGAGCTATTTCCTCGCATTTTAGGTTGTCCTTGGGATGCCACACTGCTCTGGGAAGGTGAGAAAGAAGAAATGAGTTGCCTACACAGTCAAGTACTGAAAATTAGTTGCTTGATGTCCCCAGGCTTTTGGCTATTTCTGGGAAAGAAAAAGGAAAACCTCTTACTGTTTCCAGTTGGATTTTAAAGTTTCTAGATTGAATCTTAAGCACTGCTAGAATTTTACAATGGCATTTGACCTGAACAGTTTTATTAACAAATAGGTATCTGGCATGTGTTTTAATATATCTGAAGCTCCCATGCATTAAGAGTAAGCTGGTTATGCTACCAATAGGAGCAACCACATGCAGGATTTTAAGTGCAACCACAAATAATTCTGAGAACTGGAATTCTCTCTTTCATAACCTCATACAGCTTTCATCAATACCAGTTTCACTACTAAAACCCTTTTCTCAGTTCGTGCCATACCTGCATGTAAGATGCAAAGATTCAAAACTGAAAAGCCCTAACCTAGTAGGTATTTTACACAGACCTAGAATTGCTGCTAATGCTCAGCCTGCAGCCACTGGGCTCGTCATCCAACAGAATTTCCCAAGAGCTTATACGTATTTCCTCACAGAGTCTGAGGGACTTAAACTTCCACTTATTAAAAGCTCATAACTTTGTGCCCTAACCCAACTTCTTTCCAGCTAGGAATTATTTATTTATTTAACTGTATTATGAGTTATTTATTGTATGAGTTATTTATTTAATTAACTATATTAATTTACACAGTTGTTGTATATATATGACAAATTATCTTTTATAAAATATACTCATTTGATAAGTCAATCACAGAAAGCAAATACAGACTTAAATAAATGGAGATAAGAGCAACTGACTGCAAAGGTCAGAGTCAGTTAACTGTCCCTTTACAAAGATTTGAAAGAGGCCAGCAAAGGGGGCTTAGATGGTTAAGGCTCATGGCTCCAAGCCTGAGTTTGATCCATGAGACCCACATGGTGAAAGGAGAGAATAGACTCCTGTATGTTATCCTCTGGTGAACATCATGACATGTGAGCATGCATACCTACACACACACACACACACACACACACACACACACGAGAGAGAGAGAGAAAGAGAGAGAGAGAGAGAGAGAGAAAGAGAGAGAGAGAGAGAGAGAGAGAGAGAGAGACTATTTTAGATGATTTCATGACCTACAAATCCTTGGTTAGGACACTCTAAGGAAAGCCATCCACTATCAATGGGAACTTTCTTCCCAGTTCTTTCTGAGGAATGGGATGTCAACATCACAGTGATGATGATGATGATGATGATGATGATGATGATGATGATGATGATGATGATGATGGACTTGTCTTCCCTTGCCTTCCGTATTTCCAAAGGCTTCCTGAAGGGAAGTCTGGCTTCTCCAAGAGGAAGCTTATGTCTAGCTGCCAGATGCCCCTCTCACCCACACACCAATAAACACATTGGTATTTGCCAAAGCCCAGGGGTGGAGATGCTGCACGCTGCCAGAGAGCTGTCAGTTTCTAGAGGATGGCTGGTCTGTGAATTATGTATTTTTCCTTTTAGCAAGTGAATCTTCTAAAAGAACGCATCAGTTACATCTGTACAAATAAAAGAAGCTATGCAAACTGACTACCATCTACCACTGCGGTTAATAAAATAAAGCAAGCCTTCTTTGGAGAAAATCATTATAACCAACTACATATATAATCACAGATTTATGGCAGATTCAGAATTCAGAAGATAATTAAAACACTCTAATTTCAACCATGTGCTTCACCTGTTTTCAAAAATACTATCACAAAACGGCGTCGGAGAAAACTGTTGGCTGGAAAGCCCATGCTCTTCTCTTGTGGTTCCCTAACAACCAGAATGAGGGTGTTCCCTAACAACCAGAATGAGGGTGTTCCCTAACAACCAGAATGAGGGTGGAAGAAGTAGGAGCCTGGAGTCTGAATGCTTCAGAGTGCTGCAAGCATCCTGCAGCAGGAAGCTCTCAGGCTATATTTCAGAGGAAAGGGAGACCGCATCCTTTCTGATGCATGCTCCATAAGCCACAATTTCATGAGCGCTCCACCTTAAACCACATTTGCTTATTACAAAAACATTTATGGACATATCTGAGTTAGTCTCAATCTGTTCACTCTCATTGATGACGATTTTCATCAACACCACCTTGGGATCTAAAAGACATGGTTTTTCAGAACCATTTCAGGTCTAGAATTCTTGTATTTAATTTGAAGCAAAATTCCCGTACATTGCCTTTGATTTGACAATAACAGAATACTGATGTCACCATTTTTTGCTCAGGAAGTGAGCATAGCAATGCATATAAATGAGATATTTTCCAACATGGAAGGACAGGACCCATGTAGACCGTCCTCGCGCTTTAAAAGACGTTTGTGTTTCCTATACCATCTCACTGTCACAGCTCTGCTGGCTTCTACGTATTCTGCCTTCCGTCTCTATTTTAAACTTGCATAGGAAAGTGAAACATAAAGTCAATGTTAGAAAATTATCATGAAGAGTTAAGGAAAGCCAGAGCAACTGTAACCCTATTATAAGTCACAGTCGTTTACAAAATGTTTTTAATTTGGAATTTAAAACATTTAAAGTCACATATTTCCAAAGATTCTGCCTCAGCATTTTGTTTTAAAATTTACATTCTTGTCCAGATACCAGAACTTAGGCAATCAGATTTTAAACTTTTATATTTAAAATACAAAATGTAAGTTCCATACATTGTTCGTGGCTTGGCAGTGACCTCAGCCATCTTCATAATTATTTAAGGTAACGACACTGTGATGTTTTACAATATTAAGATGATGTACCCTGGTGTTAGGAACAACCCTAGTTAGAGGACAAACCTGGACATCAATGGGCTTCGGCATAGGGCTCTAGTTTCACATTTTACGAGAGGTGCCTTGCCACAGTCAAGCACTAAGTTCTATAAAAAAAAATATTTTTAAAGATGTTTCAAAGTGATGGTTTTTGTTTTATCTTATATTTTATTTTGGTATGTTTTGTTGTAATCTCTTAGAAGCCTGTTCTTTTCTAGTGAGAGACAGAAAGAGAATGGATCCAGATGGGAGGGAAAATGGGGGAGGAACTGGGAGGAGCAGAGGGAGGGGAAACATAATCAGGAGAAGAATGAGAAAAAAATCTATTTTTAATAAAATATGAAAAAATCTATTTTCAATAAAAGGAAGAAAACAAATGGGAGGTAATGTGTGCCTTGACAGGAGTTTTTATTATTATAATTAACATTTTAAATGTATTTTAAGAATTAAATTTACAATTATCCAAGGCTAAACTTACCATTTCCATACTATACTACTATTAAGACAAAGAATGAGTGTGTTGGGAGAAGATGGGGACAAGTGTGGTACTGGGTATGGAACCCAGAAACTTGCTGGTAAATGCTTTATTACTGAGCTAAATCTTCAGTCCAAGGAGGAAGGATTTTTAGTGTTCAGTTTGTTTTCTTTCCTCCACAGTGCTGAGGACTGAACCTACAGCTTCACATATGCTAGTCAAGCACCCTACCACGGCGCTGCGTCTTCCACTGAGCTACATCCTTGGGTCCACACCTGTAAAGTATTGCTCTTATCTGTAACACTAAAACAAGGCATGCTTTTACTATACTCTCTAACACACACACACACACACACACACACACACTTATGTTACAGTATTTTTTGTTAATAATCTGTTCAGTTTGAAAACATAAACTTTAATGGAAATTGGGAATTCAGTCTCGACAGTGATATAGAGGCAATTGAAGGCCTTTGTGCTTCAGGTGCACTATAACATCTGAGGGTGACATCATGGACATGATTGTGAGGAAACAGTGTCCTTGGTGCCGCTGTCAGACTGACTCAGTGTCCTGACCCAGAGACAGCATGACCGAGGCTCTACAATTACAAATGACAGAAACAAAATCCACTGCAAACACACACGTCTCTGAATTCCCATGCACTGCAAACACACATGTCTCTGAATTCCCATGCACTGCAGACACACACATCTATCTCTGAATTCCCATGCACTATAAACACACATGTCTCTGAATTCCCATGCACTGCAGACACACACATCTGTCTCTAAATTCCCATGCACTGCAAACACACACGTCACTGAATTTCCGTGCAGACTACAAATTTCAGTGAGTGTGTCCAAAATAAAAAAAAATGCATGCCCATGTAGTTTTCACATTTTTCTGCCTTCAGCACAAAACACTAACACAAAAACTAACATTTACACACTAGCCTTATAAAATACCACAGTTTCAAGAGAGACAAATGAAAAATAAAATTCAATAACAGATAAGGGAAAGATACATTCTAAGAAAGCATAGCTTTACACATAGCTTAAAACTGTTGGCTAATAATTGTCTTAAGAGAAACTATAAAAAACAAAGTAGTTAGGAGTGTTATAAAGACAGCAGGATGGATAAAAACTGCCCCTCCTTTGATTAACATTAAATAAAAGTCAGTGTAATGTGTCTATGAATACCAAGAAAGAACCAATTTACAGGGGGGTGAATCAGTGGCTGTTTCTCTTCCTACTGCTAGTCTCACACTTTAATATAGTATTCATCATATTTCTTCCCACCACAAATGTGATGAGTGAGTGTCTATTAAATACTTGGGAATTTGTCGAAACATAGAGTGGCAAATCAAACTGGAGACCACACCGTTCAGTGAGAGTTTACAAACTGTCATTGATTTTTGCACAAATAATGAACATACCTTCCACTCAGTAATGAAATCCAAGGCCTCTCTCTCTCTGACATGAAGATGAGTGATTGACTCTTAGAGGTCTCTGTCTTATTTCACATGTAATCTTTAATCTGATTTGTACAGGAACATGATTTTTAAGATTCTTTCCTTAGAATTTACTGGGGTAGCATAGGAAGCCAAGTGACATTTTAATTTAAATGACATTTGGACTTTATACATGGAAATTTCATGATAGAACTCAAGTCTGCATATGCACTCCTCATGTTTTCATGTGTTTGCTTTTACATAAGACTCAGAGAAACATGATTTTAGCTTCCAGGGGTGCCAGAAGGAGACCTTTGTGCAGAGTAGGGGCGCCATTCCAAGGAACTCGTTTCTGAAATGTAGTGAAGATGGGAGGAGCAAGAACGGGGGGGTGACCCTTGGTGTCTTCTTTCTGACCAAAAGCTATGGTCTCTGTTGCTCTCAGACCACAAGGTCTCACCCAGCACTCTCACATACACAGCCTGGGAGTGTGGGTTAGTTCACAGTTTATGGACAGACCAACAGCAGGCAGTCACCAGCAGGTATTTCCCTGTTCTGCATCAATGAGGTCTTGAGAGGCAGGTCATTGTTCCTGTAGAAGGATTCTCTGAGTTTGAGCAATCTGATAAACCTAATGGCCACCTGCCCAGTGCTGCATTGTCTGACTAGGGTCTCTCCTGCACTTCTTTCTTTTTGCAGGGACTTTAGTCCCTAATAAAGCAATAGCAAGTGAGTACTCTTGCCTGTGTTCTGCTCTAAGGGTAAAGAAGGCAAAGAAAAGGTTGTTACTGTAATAACATAGACCACTTTCACAAACCAACACAAAAACACACATTACAATAAAAAAAAAATAGGCAAAAGTCCTGTGTAGACATCATAAGAAGAAGAATCTAAATGGGTAAACACACATGGCGTGGTATTCAACTGTTGGGAACCAGAAACTTTAAACGTTAATATTTTAGTTAAATATGTCAGGGAAAACTTCAAAATACTGTGGTTTGTGGCTGTGGAATAGAACTCAGGAGTGAACCATTTGCCTTGCTGCACAAAGTTCTAGGTTCGGACTCCAGTACCACAGAAACAAATAAAAATATCCTTTATGTGGGCTATTGGAGACAGCACAATGGACAAAGTCCTCGCTGCAAACATTCAGATCCCATAGAAGACTATTTTTAATTTTTCACTTGAAAACTGCTGTTCAAATTGTTAGCTACTCTAAAGATGCTTATCTTTGGGAGAGGAGAGCTGAGGATGAAGGTATGCTTAACTATTTCAATGTAATCTTTTATATCACAGTAATTACTCTGGAACTAAAGCAGAAATTGTTATCAATATTTAATATCTCATGATACTAGAGACAAAATCATCCTGAAGAAGTCTAGTCACAAAAACTGTACAGATCTTTAGAAATAAAATTTGTCATAAAATGGTTAAAAAAAATTCAGATCCCTAGCACCTGCATAAACAGCTGGTTTCTGCAACCCCAGCACTGGAGGTCAGAGAGAGATGGATTCAGGGAGATGGCTGGCCAAACAGTCCAGCTGAAACATCAAAGGTTTGGGTGCGGTGAGAAACCCTGTCTAAGAAGGTAACAGGGAGCAAGGAATAAGAAGGGTATCCCAATGTAAACTAGCTTCCACAGCACCCCCTCCCGCCAACACAAAAACAAAGTGGTTTGCGGAACAATGAAGATTTCTATACCCTATTGGTGGGGGGCATAAATAGAAAAGAAAAACTATATTATCTAATAAAGTTAAAATGCGTATCCCTTTTGAAGATCAATCTTACTTTCATGAGAAACGTTTGCAAGTATAGTCCTACTTACAAAACCAGATGTTTCTATATAATCCCAAACCTGGAAACAAGCTAGGGGTGGTGGTACACACATATAATCCCAGCACTCGGGAGGTTTAGGCAAAAGAACCTTGAGTTTGAGGTCATCCTGAGGTACACAGTGAGACCCTGAGAAACACTAAAATCTAAAACCTAACAACAACCAAGGATGTATAAACAAAACAAAATCTGGAAACACCTCAAATGGCCATCAGCATAGTGGAAAATAAATCAAGGTATACTTTTATAAAATAATACTACATGGTAATAAAAACAAACAGCTACGAAAGGGCCTCCAAAAACCAATAAATCTCAAAAACTTAATTTGAGTGAAAGAAACAGAGCAAAATATTATACACTCTATAATTTAATTTATATGAAATTCAAAACAGGCAGAAGTAAACTACGTTATTTAAGACTGTATGCTCAGCAAAAACATGAAGCAAAGCATATCGAGGAAGCTGATTACAATAAAAGCAAAGCATTTGATTAGGAAAGGGCCTGACAGAGCCTCTGGGAACTCTTCGTTTCCCATTTCCCTCTTGGGTGGTAGTTTTACTTACAAAATTTTACTGGAGAGTCAGACTATATTTATATAATTTTCTACATCTATAAGCCTTTCGCAGTAAAGGGGTCAGTGAAATTTTTTATTTTCACTTTTCGTAAGTATGTCTGAAATGTGAATTTTTCCTTGTATTTAACAATTCTTTCTGTTACCAATGACACATTAACAGTCAAAACCAAGTAAGTACAATCTAAGGATTCAGAACCTCATACAAAACACAGCATGGGAGTTATTTTCTACTGAAACATTAACCGAAGCTCTGCTGTTGTTCTTGTTGACGTCTTATGGACTATCCACTGTTATAGCTGCCCAGTTCAGTAGAACTCATTTCTATCTTAACTCGTCTGGCTGGTCCATCTCTTTCCATGGCCCACTCAAAGAAGTCTTCAAGTTTTTTCCTACTAGCCTATTTACACTTCTCAGAGGAGGGAAGTGAAGTGCAGAAGTTTTCAGGCTCTACAGAACATGACATCAAGACAAATCTAGAAGGATAAAGGTTCTGTGAGTCCACTCTTAGGAAAAGATTCATGTGGCCCCATCAATTAGCCATCCTTTAGACAAGGAAATCATGGGACTGAATTGAATTACCTGTGATTCCCCAAATATCTCTGGATGAATGGTTTTACACAGTGTGTTGTGGGTAAAGAAAAAGCAAGGAAGAGGAGAAAGCTCGAGGGAAGAAAGCTGCAGGAAGGCAGAAGGGAAGAGAAGAGAAAAATTATCTACACAAACACACACACACTCTCTGAATGCAGCTAGGCTCACAGCACAGTGGGTGGTGTCAGTATTCACAGAAAACTCAACTTTGGCAGTGCTTTTAAGTGTTTATAGAAAAAAAATTCAGAAAAACTAATAGGTACCATCCTGCTAATAGCACATGCTACATATGTTGTTGAGCAATTAAGTTGCTAAAATGGCACAGCATCCTGATTTCCATTAAACAATAGTGGCAACTTCTGAATCACATCAGCGTATCAGAGACTGGAAAATATAAATAGAATAACATGTATTCAATATATAGTGGGTTTTTCCCCCTTTCGCTCTATTATGATCAGGTTAAAAAGAATTTTGGCCTGGTGGTGTGGTGCATGCCTTTAATTCTGGCACTCAGGAGGCAAAGACAGGCAGATCTGTAATTCTGAGGACAGCCTGGTCTGCAAAGTAAGTTCTATGACAGTCGGGACTACACAGAAAACCATGTTTTGGAAAAGAAAGAAAGAGAGAGAGGGAGAGAGAGAAACCAAACACACACACACACACACACACACACACACACACAAGATGTGTGCTTTTTGTTGCTGTTGTTTCAATTCCATGGAGCAGGCTTCATTGCTATGTTTCAGCCAAAAGAACAATATATGATACCATTTGTATTTCAATGGCCAACATTCCATTTGTATCATGTGGGGAATGTTTAAAAATCATAAATCATCAACATCTGCAGGCTGTGTAGTATAATATAATACTACAGCATAATATAATACTGGCTTTTATTGATAAATCAAGGTCTAGGTATAATTTTGTGAGAAAGTTTGTGATTGGTGGGGGATGATCTCTTTCACACAGTTTAAAAAAAACAGAAAAGAAAAAAGTAAGCTGGAAAAAAACACAACTACATAATCATTAACTATCAAAAATTCTAGGAAAACAGAAATAGCTTTAACTTGCAAATTAAGAACAATAATATCAGGGAAAAGGTGGCACTGTCCCCTTCCTTGGGATGCTTTTTGACCCATTGCTAGCCTTTAAACCTCCACAGCTCTCCTCATGGGGTGGGGGTAGGGAGTTTGGCCAGGAAGGGGTGTGTGAGGGGCATTTAGCTCAAATATAGACAAGGCTTGTGGCTGTGCCTTGTTCAAAGTACACATTTGACCCTCAGGTTAAGAAGCCAAACCTGAAATGACAAGTTTGGCACTGGGAAAGAGGATGAGCTGGGGTGATGGTGGAGGAACTGCCTCACCCTTGCTTCTTACAGTTCATCGTTATCATTCTCATATTGCTGGACAGAGTGTCTTTCAATACCAGAATATCCATAAAATGTATTTTATTTAACATATAGACTGATGTATATTTGATTAAATTCACTTTCATATATGTGAAAAATATGACAAAGTCAAATATAAAAATATTTGTTTCTACCAGTCATTAATGTAGCTCTTAAAATTCCAGTGTAATGGGGTTATAGGTGAGATACAAAGCATGCCATTTAAATAGTTTACTATGAAAATAACATGTTTAAAGCAGTAGAGACTGTAATTTTCACTGACTAGCTGCCTAGTTATTAGTTTATTGATCTGTTTCAATTACACATTAAAGTTTGTCCATGTATAAGATAGTACACCTAGTTACAAATATTTATAGCAAAACCATGGCACAATTCACATAAAAAAAATTTACAGTGAAGTAAGATGCCAAAAAATGAAACAATTTAAATACACAGATAGAACTTGCTTACTAGTGTTATTTTGTAAATAGAGAACGATTTATCAATTAAAATAAATTAACAAACTGTACTTCACCAATTCCAAGATATTTTTTTCAGTTTGATCTCTATGAAATACATAAAGATTCTTCATAATGAATACTGTCATACAGTTCCAGTTGCCTAGACAACAGACATGATCTTGTCTCCATTAAGAATGCCACAGATGTACTTGCTTCTGCAGCACATACAAGGAAACTGGAACAATGCAGAGATTGCCATAGCCCCTGAGCAAAGATGACACACAAATTCATGAAGCATCCCATTTTGTAAAATGACACATACTTGTCAGGTATTATAGTTCACATATGAAATCCTAGTACTCAAGATGCTGAGGCAGGAGTGTTGTCATGAGCTTGGTGGCAGCCGTTGCTAGATAGGGAGTTCTAGGCCAGAGCAATTTCCTGCCTCCGCAGAGACAGCTGCAACAAACTGGCTGCTCCTGAAAGCACCCTCAGACACCTCCAGCCCTGTAATGCTGCAGTCAGCCATCACAGGAGGACTACTGGGAGGGCAGGTACAAACCAGAAAGACTGAAAACTGCTCTCCACACCTCGGGGGCCATCAGGCAGGTGAGAGACAGAACACAAATACAGCACCTACCAGAAGAACTCACTGCTGGGGCATTCTTTGAAGAACGCTCATTCATCAGCGCTCTTGACAGCTCACAGAATGACACCCAAGAGAAGCAAGCATTAGCAATTCAATCAAGCAGTGATTCAAGCATGATTTGACCAAAACTGTGGAGAGGTTTTTAGACATATCTTCCTAACAGTTCTTATGCTTCCATCCCCTATACACAGAGCAACGTGATAATAAAATCTGCATCTAAAACAAGTTAGAAAGATCTCTTTTAACAAAATTGTCAATCGAATTAGCAATAGTTCTTTCTAAGTGAATATAATAATACTCATGAATTAAATATGTTTGTAACCCAGGAAAACACAAGGATAGAACTCAGAAAGCACATTGTCTAAGGAAAAAGAAATTATTAAAAAATGTACATACAATAGGGCCTTATTCATACAAGAAAAATGCAAATTTTGGAATACAGTTTTGTGGCCATGCATGCAAGAACGTCTAGGTATTAAAAATGAACTGAACAATTTGACATAATTGCAGCTGTGAACGGAGCCAGGAGAGCTAGGACAGTCAGCATCTGGAATCACAGGATACTCTCTGTCTTAACTGAACTACTTGTATTTATAAGTATTTTAGGCTGTTAGGTAAGATTATTTTATATTTTCTGTAATTTGTGAATATATTTTTATAATTAACAAGGTAGTAATCACATAAATATGTAAGGCCAGCTTCTTTTGCACAAGATGCGTGCTGATGTCAAGCATTTTAACTCCATCTACATGCTTATGACGTTTTAGCAACAATATATTTTCCAGTCAAACACTTTGTCTTAAGAAGAAAATAAAAAACAAAAACGTTTTATGTTCACTTTGGGCAACCATTAGTTAAATCATACATGCAGGAAAAAGAAAAAGCTATCAAATACGAAGGGTATTTAATTTTAATGGTTCCATTTGATTGTTTGAGAATTTTGTACATGCATACAAGGTACACTGATCACATCCACTCTACTCTAATTCCCTTCCTGTCCCCACCGCCACTATTCTCTCCCAACATCATGGCGGTTTGTTTGTTTCTCAATGCGGCACTGCCGGTATATTTATGGATACATACCGACACATGTATGGATACGTACTAGCACACGTATGGATAAGTACCAGCATATGTATGGATACATACCGGTAGATGTATGGATATGTACTGGCATATGTATAAATATGTATTGGCATACGTATGGATACATACTGGCATATGTATGGATACGTATAGACATCTGTATGGATACATACCAGCATGTGTATGGATATTTATTAGCATATATATGGATATGTATTGGCATGTGTATGGATATGTGTCGGCATCTGTATGGATATGTACCGGCCTATGTATGGATACGTGCCGGCATCTGTATGGATATGTGTCGGCATCTGTATGGATATGTACCGGTATATGTATGGATAGGTATCGGCATATCTATGGATATGTACTGGCATATGTATGGATATGTACCGGCATATGTATGGATATGTATCAGCATATCTATGGGTGTCGGGCCATGTGATGGAGCATGAGAAGCCAGTCAGGCGGATTCCTGAAGAAAAGGACTCTCCTGCTGCCCATGGTTCCTCAGTGAGACTTTGTGAGCAGCTCCTCCTTCCACCTTGCCTGACTTGAGCTGTGTAGGTCTCCAGCACACTGTCACAACTATGTGAGTTCATACCAGCAACTGTCGTGCTTGTGTCCTGAGCACAGCTTCATTGTTGTCACCCATCCCTTTGACTCTTAACACCTTGTGGCCCCTCTTCTCTGAAGAGTCCCAATTTGGGGAGGAAGCTGTCTGATGTTTGTACGGGAAACATTTACTATGATAAACTAACCAAAAATAAACCATACACATATACAAATCTCACTAAATGAATAATGAGACTATTTTTTTCTTAGAATTGTAGTTAAAATGCTTTCATTTTCCACAGTAGCCTTCAAGTTTTTTAAAGTAAAATAACTAGGGAATTATACACAATTGTACTTATATGCTGTACCAACTTGATTGTCCCTCTTCCTATCCCTGACCCAGTGGTATTAGCCACATAGCCATGTCTGTTTGTTCTTTAACTCTCGTTTTGAAGGTAAAAAATGAAAGGAAAAAGATAATATAATAAATTTGTTGCTGTAATAACAGAAAATTTCTTGTCAATAGCATTTTGTGAGAAACATCCACTTTCACCTAATCTTTTTCTAATAACACTTCTTATTTATCCTTTAAATTTTTATATATGTATACAAAGTATCTTGATCATATCTAAAAGTTTCATTTATTTACTTTTATGTATGTATGTGGATATGCCTGCACGAGTCCACCATGTGCGGCATAGGCTAGAAGACGTTGGAGCCCCTAGAACTTGAGTTACCAGGCGGGTTGAGTCACCGAATGTCAGTGCTAGGAACAAACGCCAGCATCTCTGAGAGAAGAATGAATGTTCTTAACCACTGAGCCATCTTTCTAGCCCATCATGTGCTCCTTTTAAAATTATTTGTTTGTTCTTTATTTACTGATAACCCAAAGTCCAATTAGTGCTGATCATGGGTATGGGCACCCACTGGGACATGGGCACTAGCCAGAAGCCATGCCCCCAAAGAAATGTGACTTTGCCTCTCGCAACAACCATTGAGGCGGGGTGTTGAATTTGTTTTTAACCATTTCTTTTTTTTTATGCTAAAATTTTTAACTGCCTTAATCTTCTGTGAATCTTGAGCAGGTAAACACAGCCGCCACAAGTTCCTACATAATTTATAAACACACTTTGAGCCCTTATCATTTGCTTTCCCAAAGGAAATCTTAATTCATACATCTCAGTCTTCTCATTTTCCAGCAGAGTTCTCTTGGTTATGTTAGGGTGGGCTCAACTCCTTCCATCTGAAACATTACTTTCATCTTCCTTCTATGGGAAGATAAATGAGGTGTGCATTTTACAGTTCAGAAAGAAGAACACAGGTTGGGGTAGAAGTAGGAAACTGCTGTACTTTATTCTATGTGCTCTCTCAGTTAAGGTTGGATTATAGGGGCTGGCAAGATGGCTCAATGAATAAGGAAGTTTGCAGTCAAGCCTGAACCACTTGTGTTCAGTCCCTAGAACCCACAGCAGAAAGAGAGACCAGATCTGCAATGGCACATGCATGCTCACGCCCTTCACTGCATGCTCAGAAAATTAAGGAATGTAACTTAAAATTTTTGGGATACAGTAATGGAACTTTATTGTCTTCTAAGTTATAAAGACAGGATGAAAGCTTTTATGGCATCACTTCTGGGGACAGAATAACAACTCATCTCTGGGAACAGATCCTAGAACAAGACATAGGATTGTTCAACATGCCACTCTTAGCAATGACTGGACTTCCAGGCACAAGGATCATGAAGCCTCCCTTTTGTGTCTTGACACCCGCCAAACAGTATCGCAGCTACAGAACAGTGACATAGAAAGCAAAGAAAGGAAACTCCTCAACCTCCTTTGCCAACATCAGGAACACAGCAAAGCATTACCTCAGTCTTACTTGTTCCCACCAGAATATAAGAAATAGCATGGCCAAGACACACCCAAAACTTTGCAAAAGTAGCCTCCACAAACTCCCTGGGCCTCCCCAGGGCTGGTATCTTAACAACAATCCAACCAATACTAATATTCAATTAACATTCTGAAGAAGTATATCCAAGCACTCTAAGTTTCCACTCTGTGTTTTAATTAAAATTCTCAGAGGTTCACAGTGAGATTGTGCTTCCTCTCTAGCCTGCTTCCCCTAGAGTTCTGCTCGCTGTCAATTTGCATATAGTGCTCACTGTGACAGAGTTACCATCTGTTTAAATAACCCACATCTCAGAGATTTACCCAGCTGCACGTGTCTTGGCAAACCTTTCAGTTTATAGATCTAGGTCAGTCCGCCTCGAATTTTAACAGAACAGTTGGTTTTCCTGTAGAAACAACTGTATTTAGACTTTGGGAGTGTTTGCTTTTCTTTAGCAAGTGTTTGATCATCTGCAAGTCATTTAATTATAAGAAGGCAACACTATAGAGGGAAAGAAGTATTAAAGAGGTATTAAAGAGAAGAGCTTTGGAGGTTGCTTATAACCTGATGAGTAAGTAGGTCATATAACTGGGAGGCTTATTTTGAGTCTCAAACAAAAAGGAATTTCAATGATTTCATTTGTTTTCTTCCTTGGAAGGCATGCTCGTGTTTGTTCATTGCTTTTGGAAGGCTCTGTATCAGTATAAAGACATGCTAAAGATGGCTTCTAAGACAGATGCTAACCCCATCATCTCATAAAAAGCCCCCTGCTGCTCTTCTCTCAGAAAAATCACTTCAAAACTTGATCTACTTCAATGCCTACCCCGCGACCCAACAGTTACGTTGGGGAGTGTCCCATTTCACTAGTAAACCACTGCCAACACAAATAAAGTTGGTAACTCAGCCTCAAGACTTCCCAAGCTCAGTTCTGCCCTGAGTTCTTACAGCTCTCCATTTTCTAATGACCGCTGAGCTCATCTGCCTCGGGAAAGTCTGGAGTGGCGCTGTTTAATTCATTCAGCTTAGCCATTCCAAACTGCACTGACAAACACAGACGGACTGTCTAACTCAACTTTGGGTCTCGAAGCAGCCATGAAGGATAAAGGTTAAATAGCATACAAATCTAGCTAATAAGATACTAAAAATATATTAGAAAATGCATGCAAACTGACATACACACTTGTGCCTCTGTGCATAGATTGACTGCAACAAATTACGATATTCATATGTTAGGTGTAAAATTTGTTGTTCATGGGTTCTGAAAGATAAACAATTAGTAACATGAATTGGAGTTTACTAAAATAGTTGTTTTTTGACACCAGTACAATAGTTAGATCTTGCAATTATTTTCTATCAGAGAAAGGAAGAAAAAGAAAATTTTCAGAGAAAAAAAATTACTCCTTCTCTGCCTGTGGCACATCTGGGCATGGTTTGTACATCCTTGAGTATGTAGCATCTGGCATCATTATAAGTGGATTTGATGGTTCAGGGCTGAAGCTGATTGGCAGGAACCACTAAGATCTGCAGAAGTGGGCCTAGTGTTGCTATGGTGACAGAGCTCATCTTTCCAAGTGGCTCAGGCAGGGTTTCTCATAATGATCCTGGGCCAGGAACCCTGACAGCTCTTAACCCTACCTGGCTTCAGTCTTTTCTCTGCAGCATCTGCTATTCGACCTTAAGTTCTGAAGTCAAGATTCAATCACTTTAAACTATGACTGAAGCTACTTCAGACAAAGGAAACTTAGGGGTACAAACCGGATTTCATTCAAATAAATTGCACAAATTCTCCTTTCTGAATGGGTCTCTCCTGCTGTTAACTCCAAGAGATGCCATGTATACCAAGGCAGTGATTTGGAGGCACTAAACCCTAGAACACTTCCAGAATTGTCCCCAAAAGTTATGTGGCAGTACCATGATGCCATTAGTGTGAACCAATAATACAGCATTTTCAATCCTTTCAAAAACCCCTTTCAAACAGGAAAGAAACAATTATTTTATAAGTAGGTTGGAATTTTTCTATGATCACTTAAAACACTCATTTGTTGTTTTTTTCTTTTTTCCGCCTGATTCTTTGGAAGAAAAGAACTGAGCAGGGATTATTGGTTTGTGCTTTTAATGAGGCAAAGATCCCCCTTAGAGATACCTAGTAAGTCTTGCTCAGAAATAAACATTTATAAAACCCCTCTCCTTGAGACTCAATGTAATAAATTCAATTGTTAAATAAAAATTGTCCATTCAGCGGTGCACAGCATTGTTCCCTGTTCTACTCATGAGTGGCACACATTGCCTGGTGCACTACACAGATGCTGCATGTTTAGTTCTGTCAGCTATGCACTTACTTACACCGACCTGACAATTCTGTGTGTGTACATCTATTACATAGATGCACACATATATCAATTCATATAATATAGTACATATACCTTTATGGGTGAGTATAAATATGTCAGTGTTATAAAAATATATTTCATTGAGCTTTTTTAGTCTTTTATCTTTGTGAATAACTTTTTCCCAAATTATTATGAATTGTTTAAGGTTCACGGTAAATAGTTACAATTGTTTATTTTCATTTCATATGAAAACACATTATTGTGTAAACTATAAAAGGTAACTATGTCATGGATCCCAACTAGTGTCTATTTGAAAGAAAAGGCAGGTCTATGAAGGTGCCCAGGAGTCTGTGATGACTTTATTGTGACCACACAAGTCTTCCATGTGCCATCTGCACAGCCCCAGAATCATTTCTCCAGACTGAAGGCAAAAGGAAAAGCCCCTGTGCAGAACACTAGAATCATAGCAGCAATAAGGCCTATTGAGAAAATACCTTAAAATACTGTTATAGTTACTGCAACATAAATAGAATAAGTCAACTCTTTAAATTCTAAAAAGGGAAATTTATCATATATTAGGTCTCCTTTTCCCAAGTTACACCACATACCAAAATGATCAAATAATCGTTAACCATGCCTGAGAAATAAGCAAGCGTTGCTTCTGCTAATACTTTATTGAAAAGTTTCCAAGGTCACTACTTCCATATCTGTGTGGCAATTATGCTTGCAGCAGATTCGATGCTCTTATTGCTAAGAAACAGAGTACAATCATGTGGTCCTCTGGGCATCAACGATGACATGAAATGGATGGCATCATGCCATGTAGCAGCACAGCTGAGACACACAAGAAGCTGTAATACATAAACTTAGAGGGGGAAACGTGACTGGTTTCATGACCAGCTCTGTCATTACAACATCTAGATCAGCTGCAAGGTGACAGCGACTGGCTTCACTCTCTCCGAACTTATGGAGGGAAACTTTCACAGGAAGTTCCCAGGGGAAGTAAAGATAAAATGTCTACAAATCTGTTGAAACTGTGATGAGCAGTTGGCTGAGTTTAACATCACTTGTAATCCCAGGAAGTCCGCTGTGGGTTCTCAGTGATGGATGGTGACCCTAACACTTTATGACACAGCATAACTGCATGCCAGAATTTGAGTCAACAGATAGTTTTCCAGCCAACTGCTATAAGATCAAGTCAAGGCCATGTTCTGCTTTAATGGACTCCATCTTGAGTGGTTCCTTTCCTGTGTCCTTAGAAACCACAATAAACCACTGGAATTCAAATGCCAGTACCATTCAAGGGACGTCTTTGGTCTGTAAAATCAGTTTCTCAGAATTTACCTACCCTGTGCCAATATCTTCATTTTCTTAATTCTTCTCTCAAACAATACATCCGGAGCAATTTCCCCTCCCTCTACTCCTCCTAGTTCTCACCCCTTCTCCTCCTCCCCCAGATCCACTCCTCCTCTTTTGCCCCTCAGAAAAGAGCAGGCCTCTCTGGGCCAATATCTTACAGAAATGTAAACACATGTAATGTTCCCAGGGTAGAGATGCAACAGAGCACAGGATTCAGTCGGGGGGAGGTTTTCATCTAAAATGATCGTTCCTCAAGTAGCTGTCCACAGAGATATGGCAGCAAACTGCCTTGTGGTTTTTAAGAACAAGTTGCTTATAGATTTGGAAAGTTAAAGGAGCTAAACCTTTAATGGCTAGGAATAAAACTTTCACAGCTTTTTTTTCTTCCAGAAGGGAAACTTCAGGCTTTAACATCACCTGTATTTACCTGCATTTATGAAAGAAAAGTTACCATTATAATCTAAGGTGCTTAAGAAAGGACGGGGTCAAAATGATGAAGCAACACTCACCAAAGGTTTCCTCCCAAAACCATCCCAAGGGAATATTTAAGTGACAGAATGTAAATGCTAAATTTAAAATCAGAGACAGCTTCAAGGGAGACAGTAGAGCTTATAGAGACATACTATCAATCAGTAGAGGGCAAGGGGCCCAAGAGCCGTATTGTTGTATTCCAGAATGCAATTTAAAAAAAAAAATAAAAATCCAACATGGCTTGAAAGAAAATAGAGACATATAAGATAGTTCTAAATGTTTAAGCATTTATGTACTAATAGTATCTGGAACAAGGAATTGTGACTACAGGGTGAAGGACCTGCTTGAATAAACTCTTAGCAGAACATGTCTGAAAAACAAATGTGAATCCTGACCCTCACGGTCAAAGGCATGAGTGAGGTCAGGGAGAAGGGAACAGCACAAAGCAGCTAACAATAAAACTGAACGGCATCATTAATAACATCGATAGAAGCAGACAGTGAAAACATGTATTTAAAGGTATGAAATATACTACTCTGAAACCACACTTCCAATGGACATTGTGTATTTAAAAGCACAATGGCATTTTCAGGTATGTGAGACTAAGTTATCGCCTCAGGCAACATCTGGGAAAAAAAGTACTACAGTGGGAATTAAAGTAAAATAAAAACTGGACACAAGGGGCAGACAAAACATAAACATAGTGATGGACAAAGAAATCAGCCACATACATGGTTATTGCAAATAAGCTTTTGTTGCAGCTTTTAAAAACTGCAGTAACAATTTATCAGTCAAATCGCAAATGAGAACAACAGGAGAAATATCAAGGAAATACAGAGAAAAGGAAACTATAATAATGTGAAAACCATGGTCTTGAAGAGGGAGACTGTAGCTGCTAAATGGATACCTCTTATGAAAAGTGAAATATAAGTTTAAATGTGTGTTAAATTTGAAAGTCTTCCAGTAGAAGAAGAGAAACAGTTAGTGTCTGCAACCAAAACCAGTTCAGATTTGGTCAATGTCGGTGTTTTTCCAGTCAAATTGGTATTTTTTAACCAGGTTATTTGCCACCACAAAAATAGAACTATTTACATAAAATCCAGATGGCTCAGAAGGTCTACATTTTAAAAAGGAAAAAGATGAAAATAAGGAATAGAAAACTATGTTAGTAAAAAAAAAAATCAGGAAGACTGCTTCGTAAAAAAAAATAAATTAGGATAACACTGAGAAGCTTTATACACTAAGTTTTCACATCTAGCGCGCATGGGGAGGGACAGCTGGCACTGAAGGTCTTGGGGAAAGCTGCATGGGAGCCGACTGCTGCAGAAGCTTTCTAAAATAGAAGCACATAGGAAAGGAATTTAAATGACATCATCAAATAACGGGAGACTACACTCCAACTAGACATCTTATGCCATGAAATAAAACCTTCGGTGCCAGGGATGGGTTACATCTTGTTGAAATTTAGGCCAAAGGAATCCCAGAGAAGATCCTCCTGAACATCACAGGCTATGGTGAAGGCTATTGGTTGTCCTCCATAACCTAATGGAGGACACCATTATGTCATCAATCATAGAGAAACTGCTGGTGCCCAACTGGAAGCCCCACCCCTACTGACTAGTGTTCATGGTGCTACAAGGTGCCTTGCATGCTGCAGGAGGAGAAAAGAAACAGTCAGTGTCACCCTGCTGCAGACCCTGCTGCTTACGACGAAGACTTGCCTGTCAGCCCGACTGGTGTGGCAGTGATGCAATTGTTATCAGATGAATCAGCCACTTTTTACTGGATTTAAGACCACTCCATGAGATGGAATCCATGCTCGACACTGCTAAAGTGGCCGGCAACCTGAGACTAGATAGGTCATAGACAGGATCTAGGGGAAAGCCTACTACTATCGTTCTGCTAAGGAAGCATAGGAATGAAATGACTCTTACTGACAGCCATGCTGCTATAGCCATAGATCGGAGCATCACTCAGCCGTCATCAGAGAAGCTTCTTGCAGTAAGTGGGAATTAACACGGCAATCCCCAGCAGGACAGTATGCAGAGGGTGGGAGTCTGGAGCACTCAGCCCAAAATGAGACGTCTTTATCAAGCCCCTCCCCTCAAGGCTCAGGGGCCTACACAAAAGAGGAGGTAGGAAGACTGGATGTGGTGGCGCACATCTTTAATCCTAGCACTTGGGAGGCAGAGGCAGGCGGATCTCTGTAAGTGTGAGGCCAATCTGAGTTCCAGGACAGCCAGGGCTATAAAGGGAAGATCTCAAAAAGAGTAGGGGGAGGGAGGGAGAGAGAGAAGGAAAAAGGAGGAGGAAAACTGTGTCAGAGGAGGTAGAGACACAGCAGGGTGGATGCACATATAAACCCACAGAGAGTGCTGCAGCATACACACGACCTACCCAGGCTCAAACCAGACTGAAATCCAGCAAGGAGAAAGAAAAGAGGACACAATGTCCCATCCCTAACTGAGACTCTATGCTGGGAAAGGGAAAATCAGTTTCACCAAAGGAATATCACTGGGAAGATCAACAATACTCTAGACCAGGCCCCATGCCCTGGCCTAGTTGTTCAACACAAAGAAGACTCCACATTGTGTGTGTATATGTAATTTTTGTTTTATTTTATTTTTTTCTTACTAATTTTATATCTTTTTGTTTGTTTATATTTTCATTTTTTGCTGTTTTTCTAATTTTTATAGAGAAGCAGAGAACATAAAGTTGGCTGATTAGGAAGGTGGGGAGGATCTGGGAGAACTTGAAGAAGGGGAAAGAATATGATCAAAATATAATGTATGATATATTAATTAATTTTTTTAATATTTAGAAAAATATATTATGAAAATTGGCACAAAATACACTATGCACATTAAAAAGTTCCCAGACAAGACAGAAGGTGAGGACCAACACCTAACATGGTCTCCATACATGTGTATTACACACATGTATGCACACACATGCTCACACACACAAGATAGGAAGCATACTTTAACAGTTCATAGCTACACCTCTTCAAGGACGAGAGAATTCCATGCTACAGAAACAATGAAAAGGTCATTAAATCCCTTATAATGCATAAATAATTCAACCACCAGGGACAGAAAAAGTCACAAGAAGACGAAAGATCAATTCAGGAATGCAACCACTTCTGAACCATTAAACCGTATACCAGCTTCATCCATCTCTATGAAAGGATACAAAATATCAACAGAATGACAGAGTCAGTAGAGGTTTAATCCTCCTTCCCAAGCAAACAAAGCTGACAGCAAACCCCAAGATGCGAGTTGACTCAGTAAGTAGCAGCTAAGAGACTTCCATACCACAGAGACTGCCGTTAGTAATGTCTCGTAGATTTCAGAGTCACCAAAAGCACAAACTTTAAGAGTCTCAAAAAAATTGAATGTGGATGACAGATATGCTGACATATATGCGTCATTACATCCTATCTTGTCACATAAACATACACAATTACTGCTTGAAACTAAATGCAATAAAGAGAGAAGGTGAAGAGGAGCAGTCATTCTCACGGGTGGACACTGAAGGCATGGAGACAGAGACGCTGACTTTCGCATCACTCAGCACTGCATGGGGCTCTTTTAAGTTGGTTTATACATCAAGGGAAAGTAAAGAGAATGAATAAATTTAAGGGAGAAATTAATACTTCACTATTCTGTCATATTTTCTCTTCCTTCCTGGAACCACACATATCAGTTTCACAAAAACATAGAAAAAACCTTCAAAGTTCCTTCACTAGAATAACGCTTCTAAGAATGTGGGGAAGCAGGCACCCCCAGGAGTGGTGGTACAAGTGACGCATGCTACTTAGATGGCTGTTTTTCCTTTTATATTGAAATAGTAAATGAGGGCACATACTGATACAAGGATTTCTATTATCAAACTATCCACTCTGTACAAGCCAATGTGTGTACATGTGTACATGAATAGACATATAAGAATATTCACTGTCACAGTGTGGCTTTGGAAATGACAAAGTTTCTTTTCGAAAAAGCATTTATTCAGTGTGTGTGTGTGTGGTGTGTGTGTGTGTGTGTTTGGGGCACGATGCACTTGCCACTTGCCATGACAAGTAAATGGGACTCAGAGGACAACTTGAAACAGTTTGGTCTCTCTTTCCACAACTGGAGATCAAACACAAATCATCAGGCTTACCAAGAAGCACATTTACTTACTCCGCCGTCTTGCTGGCCCCTGAATAAAGTTTTATGCTAGTCACACAGTTTTTCACAGATGCTTATTGTGTACAAGTCACTCCCTTAAGCCCTAAGAATGTATCAGTGGACACATTCTGGAAACAAATTCTATGAAAGTTATAAAAATGTAGCATTGTAAATATTTTTAAAAATTATATATAAACCACTGTAAAACTACTACCACAATACAAGTTAAAAACCAAGTTCTCAGATAGGAAAGAGACAGAAAAGCAGCACACATGCTTCAGGCTGGCTAGTGGAAACACTGAGAATAGAAGTAAATAAAACCAGTTAAGCTAAACAGACATAGCAAGAGCTGAGGACTGGATGGAAGGGTGAAGGGGGTGGAGAGAAACATTGTGGAATTCTGATGGGGTTGTTTTTAGATGGAGACATGAATATACCTGGTGAATAAGGCAAGAAAACATTTAAGAGTAGAGAGCATAGACAGAGAGAGGTGAGACTGTATTCAAGGTGTTCTTAGAATATCCACATTCTTCGAAAGGAATAAATAAGAAATGGTTTGACTATACCTCGTGGTTCCCATCAGGGGAGGAATTTGGATTTTATTCTAAACGTTAGATACTATGCTACTATAAAAATTGAAAATTAAGCCCTGATACAGAGCATCTACAGGACACAGAAATTAACAAATATGCCATGCCTGTTAACACTTCTGTGTTAAAGACACATAAGAGTACATTGAATGAACTCATATATTTATAAGTATTGAAATGTCTTATGAACTCATATATTTATAAAAGCACATTTTTTTTAAATTGAAAGATGCATTCTAAAGAAGAAATGCTGATCTTCC
This sequence comes from Ondatra zibethicus, assembly GCA_004026605.1. Lineage (NCBI taxonomy): Eukaryota > Metazoa > Chordata > Mammalia > Rodentia > Cricetidae > Ondatra > Ondatra zibethicus. The sequence goes on from PVIU01001698.1 coordinate 73,333, forward strand.
TAGAATGGAGAAAAGTGGCTGAAAAGGATTTTGGCAGATCTATATGTTTTGAAAATTTATTTGTGAGAGAATGACTATATATTGCTAAATTGAAAAACAGATAAATAAAACTAAAGGTTATATTTTACTATCAACAAACTTTTGTGGACCTAGAGACTTTGTACTATAACCTCCTCCTCCTGGGGGTACTTATTTGAAATCCTAGGAGTACAGTTTCTGTAAACAACATATGAGAATACCACAAAAGCAGCCATTTCTGTCCCAGTTACATGTAAATAGCAAATGTGCTGTGGTTAGACCATCAGCATTAGATGGTAACTATACAATGAGGTATCATAACTGAAACGGTTATTATTGCCAAGAGAACGGGTTCTCAACTTACATACACAATAGTACAATGTTAGTTACAACATGAGGAGTATCTAGACCTATAGAAAACTGAGTCACAGTCAGGCAGCCATCTCTAGGATCTCTGAGTCAGGGAAGAACAGATTTAGATTCAGTGCTAACGCATGCCTTCCTAGAAAGCTAATCCAATAGACACACATTGATGACTAAGTTGAAGTCCTGGTCTCCTAAGCTATGCTGTGAATCAGAATGGGGAGAGGTAACAGGCATCAGCTGTTGTGGGGAGCAGCTGAAGTCCTGAGTGATTCTGTATAGTTGACGTGAGCACAGGCATGCCAAGGTCCCCAATATCTCAGACCCATGGGAATGGCAAAGCTTCCCCTGGGTCAGGCTCAGAAGACTAGAAAAGTCTTCTTCTGTTTTGAGTACAGATGTTATGTTCAACTGACATTTAGCTAAAAGACTATGCAGAAACAATCAACCACAGGTTCTTTCTTCCAGATGACTGACGGCCACCTAAAACCACTCCTCTGCAGAGACCTTTTACTGAAATTAATAAGCCTGCTTCCTTCTCATTCTGCTGTATTTAACAAACCCACCTCCTCATCCATCTGTAAACAATAAACCTAACTCATCGCTCCACCGTATTTAGTGAACGTGCTGAGTTTCCAGGCTCCATCACAGCACACATCCATGTACGTGTATCTATCCCTTTTTCATTCCCTTGTCCGTCCTATCAGGTCCATTGCAAAGACATGCAGATCATGGCAAGTTATGACTGAATATCCATAGCCCTATGTGGTGGTTTGAATGAAACTGACCTCATAGGCTCATACATTTGAATACCTGGTCCCCGATTAGTGGAATCATTAGAGAAGGAATGGGTGACTTGTTGGAGAAGTTGAGCACTGGGGACAAACTTTGAGACTTCAGAAGACTCATGCCATTTCCAGAGAGTCCTCTCAACTTGTGAACTGAGATGTACGCTCTCAGCGATGTGGGCTCCGACTGAGATTCACGCTCTCGGGGATGTGGGCTCCGACTGAGATGCACGCTCTCAGGGATGTGGGCTCGGAGTGAGATGCACGCTTTCAGGGATGTGGGCTCGGACTGAGATGCACGCTCTCAGGGATGTGGGCTCGGACTGAGACATACGCTCTCAGGGATGTGGGTTTTCAGCTGCAACTCCAGTCATTGGGCACCACACCTTCCCTCCATCAACATAGACCCTCCAGAACTGTGAACCAAATTAAACTCTTTTATAAGATGCCTTGATCATGCCATTTTATCACACCAATAGAAAAGTAACTAGTACACCCTGTAAATGAATTCTCTTAATTCTAGGTTGTCAAAATACTGCATTCAGATACAAGTACAATACAGAGAAGTAATGCTAAATCTTTGAAAATACATAGATCCTTTAAAAGATTCCCATAGACTCTTGGGTTAGAGAGATGGTTCAATGGTTAAGAGCACATACTCCTCTTCCTGAGTTCCTAATTTTGGCTCCCAACACCCACTTCGAGAGGTTCACAGCTGCCTGTAACACCAGCTCTTGAGGTTCCAATGTCTTTGGTTTCTGCAGGCATCTGCACTCATGTACACAAACCTAAACACAGACAGACAGACACACACACACACATAATTAAAAATAATAAAGAATAAATCTTCTCTTTAAAGATTCCTACAGAACCTTTAACAATGAACACATTGTTGGTGTCCTCTTTCTAATAAAGGGACTCATACTAGAGTAACTGATTTCACTTCCCTCCAACTGGCACTGAAGATGGTCTTAAAATTTTGTTGAGATGCTTGAATAATTCTATTTATAACACTTACAAGTAATTAATTATCATAATTAAAAAAGTGAAATATGTAATATTGCCTAATTGCTGATTTGCCATCACAGTCAGAGTACAGTAATGAATGCTAAACCAAGTTTAAATTTTTGTGTGAATTTTGATATAAGGTATAGTGTCTAAATTATACTTCTAAAATATAGTGCTCAAATCTAAATATATCTTGTTTCCTAGCACAAAATAGGTATATTTTGGTCATTGAGCGATTTCTTTAAGCTCTTTGTAGTAGTCAGTTTCCTCACTAAAAACTGAGTTGATAAGATCTACTCCAAGTTATTCTAGTGGGACTACAGGTTACTCTCCTATTGCTGAATACAATACCCACACAAGTCATGGGACATGTAGAAGCTAAGGTGGTGTCTACATAGAGTCTTCAGCCTGACATGCTGGTGACTTTGATACACACCACCAAATGAGAAATGTAAATATCAACCCAGCCACAGACCCTGTGATCTACAGTTGTGTTCCTGCCTTCAGTGCAATGGCAGCACAAAGCTTGTCGGAGTCACCAGTGTCTTGTGTGACTCAAAGCCCACTTCATGAGATGAAAGGTAGATCTGACACCAAGAACCTGAGACTGGAGACCCAAAGACCTAGGGTCAAACCAAATGCTAATGTTCTACTTTAAAAGCACTCAAATGACACCTAATGACATACTACCATACTCATAGATCAATGCCTTGCTCAGCCATCTTCAGAGAAGCTTCCTCCTGCAACAGATGGGAACAAATACAGAGACCCACGGCCAGACAATATGAAGAGAGGGAGAGACCTTGGAACATTCATTCCTAAATGGAATGTCTTCCTCAAATCCTTCCTCTCAGAGCTCAGGGATCACTAAGGAAGAGGAGGTAGAAAGAGTGTAAGAGCCAGAGGATGGACACTAGGGAAACAGGCCTTCTAAATCAACAGAATCAATTGCATATGAACTCACAGAGGCTGAGACAACATGCACAAGGCCTGCAGGCATCAGGACCAGGTGAGGCCCTTGAACTGAAAGGAGACAATGGACACATACCCCATCCCCTAAACCAGAAGCTAGCTCCAATTGATAACCACAAAATGTGACCTGGTGTTCAGTGTGAGAGTAACAGCCAAGAAAGGGATGGTCAGGAAAGAGAGGAGCAAAATCTGTCATTTTTAAAAAGATGTGTTTTCACTCCCTCTCACAGAGAATTATGTTCTCCAGCAGGCATTCTGACCATACGGCATGACAGAAAAGAAGATGAAGAATGCAGGATGTAGGGATACCCTTGAAGGGCTGGAAGAATAAATGAAAGATGCTTGCAACCTGGAAATGCCAGATGCACAGGTCCTTACCCTCTCACTTGGGGAAGGAGACGGCCACTGAAAACATATTCAGATAGACATGGGTACTCTAGAGTCCGATTAGTGGCATGCCTCCTTCAGTTGTCTGAGGCACTGCTCCACACATTCATACATGACAGAGGCACACGAAGAAGAAAGTGGCTCATTAGACAAGCTGGGGTAGAACTCCAGGCTCCCTATACTCTCCATTGGGCCTTAAAGGGAATCTAGAGATGCCCGTATGGTCCAGGGAGAAGGTGAAGAGACACCAACGGGGCTGAAGGATGGGGTGCAGTGATTGTGCTTGAACTTCAAGCAGTGGTCATACAGACTAAAGTCCTACAAAGCAAACAAAACTAGCCACTGGACAAGGGCCCTGAAAGATACGGAATGGTTACATGATCCTTCTTCCTTATAAAAATTTATGAGCCCTATTCCGTCAGGGAAGCAGATGTTAGCTAGAAAGGAAACGGGGTAGGAAAAAAACAAACAAATACTTACTTGAAAAGGTCCTCACTGTGTAAATAGGCCACTGACATCAGAAAATTATGACACCACAAACTGTCACATTTAAGGTTTGCCTTCTCAGTTTCCCAGAATCAAACCCTTTGCAAAACCCAACACTTACTGCAGAAGGGCAGCTCTCACGAACAGCCAGGTGCCTCCATTTTCTTGACAAATGTTCAAATTTCTAGACCCAGTGTAAACACAGCTTAAATACTAAAATATATCACAACCAAACTCCTCACATCTTGTTTCCACTTATTTCTTCTAGATGCAATACCCCCACTTCATCGAATAAACCTCCCTGTTCTGGAGTCTCCGGTCTCCTGCCACTTTTCATCTTTGCAGACTGCACCCTTACATTCATGAAATTCAAATTGTATGTATTTGGCTTCCAGAATATTTTCAATAAATCTCCATATTCCTTTAATCCTCTCTTTTCCTGATCTACGTGACTATATTTTATTTTTAACACTATTCAAGAGGAGGAGTGGCTAAAAACAATCCTGGGTTAGCACTATCTCTTTAAGTAAAGCAGAAAGGACTTGTCACAGGCCTGTTGTTCACCATATATAGACCTTCTCAGCTATTAATCATATCATAAACCCATAAAATACAATTTCCATTTATATTAATCTTTTATTCCACCTTAATCTTTTCAGGGTTTTATTTGAATTTAATTGCTCCCAAACCCAATGCAGAATTTCAAAGAGCATTCACTTACTTTAAATTTTCCCATTATCTTCTTGAAAGTATTAAGATTTCTTTGTAAAAAATAATAATATATGCAGTAAAACAGCAGAGAACATTCTAGGGCTAGAGAACTTCAAGGTGCTCGTCACTCAAACTTCTGTGTTCCCATCATCTCAACTAAATATATTCCAGCCTGACTTTTTCTACCAAAAGTCTTACAATGTCCCTCAAACGCCCATGGGTTGGAGGCTAGGTCCCTAATGCAAGCTGTGGATACAAATTCATGGGCTACTGGAAGATGATGGAAACATTAAGAGGCAGGGCCTTTTGGGGGAAGTGCTCTCTGGGGCCATGCCCTGGAAGGGTTTGCATTAACTCTATTCCTTTTCTGTCTCTCTTTGTTTCCTGAGCACTCTGAGGTGAGCAGGTCTTTTCCACCACATGCTCTGGACTATGATGCTCTGACCCAACACAGGAACAGAGGCCATGGAGAGAGTGGCTGTGGCCCAAAGGCTCTAAAACTATGAGCCCACATGGAATCCTTCCTCCTTTAGGATGTTTGGGGTATTCTGTCAAGGCAACAGAGAGCTCACTACCCTCCCCTTTCTTTCTTCACAATTCTGTCAAAAAACACACCTTTTCTCATTTAAACAAGATGTTTCAAAATGGCTTTTGAGGAAGTGACCATTACTATATGCATTAGTAGAAAACAGGAGATCAGCCGTGTTCATTAGAAAAAGAAATGCAAAACAACTGCTGATTCCTAATGGTGTTCTTGTTCCCTAAACCTAGGAGCCCCTTTGACTGCAAAAAAAATAAAACAGTATAAATAAATAAATAAATGTGAAATAAAATAATGAGCATGAGTCTGCACCTCAAGCCTCCATCAGGCACCTCCTCGCAGTGAATTATCCTGGGTTTAATTATGACAAGTGGCCTAGTGAGTGGAATTCTCTGTAGGCTTCTCTTGGAAACTATAGATAACGTGATAACCTGGTTGACAGAGGGCAGCGTGATGAGGAAAGGCATTGCTGCTAATCAGAATCATTTACTACCCAGACAAATAAAAAAATACAGGGGTCTGTAATTTCTAATCAATTAGAAAGTATGTATGTGTTCATCAGCAATGTCACTAATATTTCCTAAAAATAACATTGCAAGTCATATTAGCAGCGATAGTTTTCAACTTATTATTATGAGACTGTTGTGTCTGTAATACTCTGATTCTGATATACCTCATGTCTTTCAGAATCAAGATTTTTCAATGTAGAAGAGAAGCACAGATGCAATATTCATGAGGTGATATATGAACCAAATCATCCTGAATTATAATTGCACACATTAGTTATAATGTAAGTATATATAATGTAAATACCCGGAAACAATGATAAGCCTTGCACTATTAAATACATCTAAGGCCCACAGTATAGCACTGCAATACCATTCTCTAATAAAATAACACAAAGACTCTTAGCAAAAGGACTAATCCCAGGTTTGAGGCAGAAAATGAACCGATAAACTTCAAGTACATCAATCAGACATCAAGGAAGCTATCGGCAACCACCAGGGTCACAGCAAGGAGTCAGGGATGAACCTGAAGAGTGTCATAGTGACCAGAGATATGAAATGAGGTCAACAGCCAGGAGTGCAGATGGAAGGAGAAGGAAAAGGACCTAGGACTTGGGACTATCAACACTCAATTATTAGTTTGAGAATATGCCAGTAAAGAAGAGAACTTGGCAGAGAGTAGGGAATCACATAGGCTGTTGGCACAGAAAACTACAGAAAAGAGTGTTTCAAGGAAGGAGTGGTCACTAATAGCAGTAATGTGAGGACTGATACACATGTATTGGATGTAGATACCCACTAGTTGGAGATACGGCATGCATCAAAAGAATATCTGATTAAGATAGGCAAACCAAATATAGGGGGCTAGACATTTGATTTACATGCACATCTCTGAAATAAATCTAATTCATTCTGGTCTGTGCATGTGCAAGTGTGTATGAGTGTGTATATGTGGTGTGTGGGTGTGTGTGCGTGCGTGAGCGAATGAGTGCACAGACGAATGAGCGCATGTATGTGTGTATGTGTAAGGGAAGCAGGAATCAAACAACTCACTAAGAAAATGCAGTCAACTGCATTAACCTGTTGAACAAGCCTAACAGCACAAACAAGGTGGACACCCACCAGAGTAAAAAGACCACTGATGTCCAAACTGAGATCTGGATGTTTTGCCTATGATGGAAATGTTGACATTTTAAAAATCCAGAGATCTTAAACCAAGCTTTAAAATGCCTGAGAAAAGAAGAGGAACATGTAAAATTCTGTAACTAAAAGTATAAAGATTATCTGTAACTATAAATGTAAAAAGCCCTGAGAAGTAATAGATTTCAGAATAAATGTGGCAAAGAGAAGCTCACAGTGGGTGAACAACTGAATCCCGCTCTGCATATATGCAAGCCCCCTGGAGAGATTTCATGGGGGTATCTCCATCCCGCTCTTCTGCCCCGACTGTGGCATTACAAAAGTTGCTAAGGGATTAGTCTCCAAGCTTCTCCAGTTGACTCTCCCTCAAATTCATTCTGCCAAAAAACGTCTGAATTTCTCCTTCTAAAGCATTACTGTGCTGATTTGAGCCCTACTAACAGAACTCCTAAGGTCCTACCACCTACCAAGGAATGTTGAAGCCATCCATAATAGATGTCTTTTCCCAAACTATGTTGGTGCTGTTGCTCAACAGAAAAATGCCTTTTCTTCCCTTGCCGTTTCCTCTCTATATGATACATACCGCACATGTCAAAAATCTTAGTGGTTTTAAAGTCCGAGATAAGCTATCTCAGACCAAAGCATAGCCCCCTTTCCCGAGTCCTGCTATGCATCCTGCTTCCTTCGTGGAATTTACAAGCTAGAACACATTTATCAGAACGCAGAAATTTCCTCTCTACTAAACTCACTCCTTGCAGATATGGTAAATACTATGTCCTTTGTGGCCGTGTCTCTTAATGAGCAGCAGAAAGCCTTGAGCATGGCACTTGCTGCATAAGGCCTTATTAAAGTAAAAGCCTGCATAAGACTCTCGATGCTAATAGTTAGATTTTTCCTAGGAAGTATACACAGAATGTACGGAGAAAAACAATCTGAGCTGAATTCATTAATTACTTCACTAAAACATTGGCTAGGCTTATCAGTCTTCCACGGAGTGTTCTTGTGGTTAGGTTACAGTGGAATAAAATGCCAGATTTCTGCTCCAAGGGCTTTACGCTCACAACAGTGTGCATGCAACACAAATACAAATGAACAAACTAGACACTTTTATGTCATTATAAATATTTCAAGGAAAACAAAGGTAGCTGCTGGGGAGAAGGGAAGTGTGGCAGACGTCATGATTCTCCTGGCCAAGACAAACACTGCTTGAACTCATACCAGTAAAGCCACAGTCAAGTGACAAAGCACATTAATAAAACTGGGTTAATCAAGATGTGAGAGTTAGCCAATAAGAGGCTAAAACTAATGGGCCAGGCAGTAATTAAATAAATACAGTTTCTGTGTAATTATTTCTGGTATAAGCTAGACGGGACCAAAACCAGGCCCGCGGCAGGGAGCTGGGCAGCAGGACACAGCTCGCTCCTCCTCATGCAACAGGAAGCTAAAGCTAGGCACTGAGATCACCGGCAACTACAGAACAGGTGAGTAGTATACACTGAATAATCAGAAACATGGTTCTTAAAAAGTGACATTTGTGCTCAGATTGTGGGTCATAAAATCACAGGTAATGAACAGCAAAAGCAAAGAATTCAAATCAGGAACCAGCAGAATAGTTTCAAAAACTAGGGGTGGGGGTAAGGGACTACCGCAGCGAGAAAGAAAAGTCCCCTTTGGGCTCCTGTATTTAAGCACTTGATCCTTAGTTGGTGGTTCTATTTGGGAAGGTTATGGAACGTTTAGGAGGTACAGCCACTGGAGGTGGACTCTGAGGTTCCCAGCCTGAGCGCTGAGCTTCCTGCTCCGCCCATCATGGCCGCTTGTTGTTATGAAGTCAGCACCATTATGGACTCCGGCCCTCTGAAACTTTAAACCAAAATAAACATTCTTCCTGAAATTGCTTTTGGTCATGGTATTTTTACCACAACAACAGAAAAATATGAGGGTGGAGGACATAGTAAGATGTGAAATTAATAAGAGGAAACTGAGGCCTCAGGAGCTTGGACTATATCCTGGCTACCCTTGGAAGTTTTGCAAGGACTCTATCACCATTGAGAAGAACAGTCTAGTCTGTCTTGAATGTTTAAATATTACTCTGTATAAAGAATGGGTTGCAGTACAATGATCGATGGGCGGTTCGGTAGTCTATTTGAAACATGGGATGCTGGCTGGAAATTAGGATGGAGGTGGGAATGAATATAGCAATATGATTAAGTTTTGAAGCCGAATATTGAGGGCTGGTAAAGCAGGAAAGCACTAGAGCCCCATATAAACATGAGGGCGCAATGACCATAAAAGTAGAAACATAAATACCAGTTATTGATGCCTGTTGCAACACGCACTGGCCATTCTTTCAATGTTCAGATTCAAACCTATCTTTTCCCTGTTTTGTTTTGTTTTTTTAATCCATGCAACCCTATCTGAAAGTGCAGATCACAATGTCAGTTACAATGTACACCTGCATTATAAAAAGGATCAGTAGTATTTTGAGGTCCATAGATGAAATCTATCTTTATAATATGTATTGAAAATTAATCAACCACCTTTAACAGTATAAAAAGGGGAGGAGGACAAATCACTTGATGGAGTTAAGATCTGACCCACTGAAGGGGTCTCATTCAAAAAGACGGTGAGATGAACGCACTTTTGCACAGATACACACTGTGTGCTTACTTTTCTCTTTACCTCCTCTACTTTCTGGCTTTGGATGATTCATTTACATTAGAAACAGCTCAGCTCAGGTGTTTAATTATTGTTTTCTGTTCCTGAAAGACTCGCCCTAATGGATACTTCTACAGTACGGAGAAAGCAATAGTGTGAGTCAATCACACCAAGTGATTTGTCATTGTGAGAGAGACCTTCACCTTTAATAGTGGCCTGGAAGGGGGAAGCAAAGCATTTATTTTAAAGGATTTCTTAATTTTTCTTCAAACTGATATACCCTCAGAGGCATATCAACCACCTTTAACAGTATAAAAAGGGGAGGAGGACAAATCACTTGATGGAGTTAAGATCTGACCCACTGAAGGGGTCTCATTCAAAAAGACGGTGAGAGGAACGCCGTCTTTTTGTGAAATTGTTCACAACTGCAAAATATTATTAAAATATTATTAAATTTAAAAATATGAATAGATTTCATGAATAATGATAACAGTCCTATGACATAACCCATTTCATTGCTTTGATGGGAGATAAGAGCCATGTGAAAAAAAAGTTAAGTAACTTACCACAAATCCTCCTCAGCCTGACTGAACAGATGGGTATCTTCTGGAAGCCTCTGGCCTCCCTTTTATTTCCCCGATGGTTTACTTTAGAAACATTGCTGTTACAAAAAATAATGCATTCTCTGCCTCTCTGAGATGTACATCTTCTGTACCCAAGAATATCTTTCTTGGGGACCTGGCACTCATCTTCGCTAAAATATAATCATAAAGCAAGAGTTTCTCCTTGCCAGTCTCCGAAGGACACAAACTTAGCTCAATGCATACCCATGGGCAAAACCCGATGACACATTCCACCTCTTTCATTACTTGTTCACCAGTGCTTGGTCCTTAAAACTCTTGCCTTATTTTCAGAACGAATGAGTTCCATCTCTTTTTCCTATTACATTTAGTTAAGTCCCACCTGCTTAACTAGGTTGACGCAAGTTTTCTTACACACATCCACAGTGAAGAAGGAGAACCTACTTTGTGTGGAGACACAATGATAGAGCAAGGGTCCCATTACCCCATGAAAGACACTACTGAGTGAACTTAAGGAAGCCACGCAGATCTAAGACCCTAAAACTATGAACTCTCATAGTCAAGGACTTCTCTGTGGCCAGAGACATAGACTTTGAAAGAAAAAGGAGGCTCATTGTAAATATTTCCCTCTGGGCAAAAGATAAATGAATGGAAAGGAAAATACTTTTAAGAAAAGCTTTCTCATTTACTTGATTGATACATAGTACAGTTCCAAAGAGCCTAGGCTTATTCATAAAAGGAAAGCGATTACAGAAGCATTGAGTCATGGGTAGGGTCTTACCTCTGGAGGGATAAGAGGCAAGTCTGATTGTGATTGATGCACAAATGCAACAGTGAGGTGATTGAAGACACTCGCCTACTTTAATAAGATAACTGTGGCATCAAATGGACAGCGATTTTATTTTAATATTGCATATACTCAAGCAACTGTACTGTGGCGATATAGAAGAAACTATTAGAAGCAAAAGAGGAAATCAAGGGACAACAAGGTCAGGAAGATGCAGACAATTAAGACTGTGACTGCATGGTGCTGTCTTTAAAACCCCAGTGGAGAAAACAGAAGCACCCAGGAGGAGGTGAGCCTGAGACAAACATGCTGCTGCTGTGGTTTGAGCATGTTTGGCTCCATTAGATCTCATGCTGAAATTCCATGTCCATTTTAAAGTGTGGGACCAAGTAGCCTCTTTAAGGAGGGATTAAAGCCCCAATTTTATGAATTTATTAGCCTATTCAGGTGACAGATTAATTGATTATCTGGAGTATGAGTCCTTATGCAGGCCAGTTTTGCTAAGCAATCTCTCTCTGTACCGCTCACCACACAACCTGCCCTGTACCACCAAGGGGCTTTGGTGCGGGAGAATTGTCTATATTCTGTCAGTCATGATTTAAACAAAGCTGATTGGCCATTAGCCAGGCAGGAAGTATAGGCGGGAAAACCAGACAGGAAGTAGAGGTGAGGCAATGAGAAAAGGAGTATTCTGGAAGAAGGAAGTTCTTTCCCAGTCCTGCCCAGACCACGGAAGAAGCAGGATGTGACCTGCCCCGCTGAAAAAGGTACTGAGCCATGTGGCTAACATAGATAAGAATAATGGGTTAATATAAGTTATAAGAGCTAATAAGAAGCCTGAGTTAATGGGCCAATCAGTTTTATAACTTATGTAGACCTTCTGTGTGATTCTTTGGGACCTAATGACTGTGGGACCTGGTGGGAGGACAGAAACCAAGAAAGCCCTCATGTTACAGGTCTTTGCCAGCAAGGAGGCTATCATTAGATTCAGTAACTTGCCCTTAGAGTAGAATCAAGACAAACGAACCCCTGTAACTTACCCAGTCCGTGTTATTATATTGCTAGCAACAGAAACTACAATCAGACAGCTATACTCTCAGATTGGTTTGGCTAGATAATGTGAGCTGCACCTAGAAACAACCAAGAGCCTAGTACCACACAGATGCTGTGTTGTCAAAGGCACTAAGATGGTGACACTCTCAGCATCTTCACCTGATCCTCTACGCTAGAAACACATTCATGATCAATAATAACAGCAATAAAAAAAAAACCTACTTCTGAAAAAAAGCAGTAATGAGGTTTGGGGATAAGCAGAGAGAACTGGACGGATGAGATCCGAGAGAGGGGATCTAGAGCATGTGGCAGCACATGTTAGGATGAAGGTCTCAAAAATGCAAAGGAATGTTGAAATTGAGAGCTTATGTGTTCAGAATGCAGAGCGATAAAGCAATATAAAGCATCTTAAGAAATATTAGTTAGAGGAGAGATTTTCTTTTTAAAAGATAAACTCTGACATTGATAAGGAAACTAAAATTAAGGAGATTAGACTCTAAAGCCAAAGAAACACAGTGGGGACCCAAGTGATCTGCAAAGGAAACTTCCACTGGGCACTTCTTGACAAATTCAAGGGCGAGATGACCCCTGAGGACCTGCGGAAGCAGCAGGAGGATAGATTTAACAGACCTTCCCTTTCAGTGTTCGTATACTTAGTCAAGAACAACATCCAGCCAGGCGGTGGTGGCGCATGCCTTTAATCCCAGCACTTGGGAGACAAGCAGGCGGATCTCTGTGAGTTCGAGGCCAGCCTGGTTTACAGAGTGAGTTCCAGGGCTGGCTCCATAGCTACTGGGAAACCCTGTTTTGAAGTACCAAAATAAATAAATAGACAGGCAAATAAATAAGCAAGCAAACAAATGAACACCATTCAAGCGTTCACCGCCTGTCACAGGAAGGGCATCCTGGGCTGTCTCAAGGCACTGCAGTGTGATACAGAGAATATGGACATGTGGACTGAAGGCCCAAGAGCAGCAAGGTGAAGTGGAAGCAGCAGCCCATACCTATCAATCACTACATCTTCACGACATTCTCACGTGAGGACTTTTGCAAGGTGGACCTGCAAACTCATTCATTTTTGTCAAGTACGGGCCTCTTTTCCTTATCCAAACCTTCTCCCTACCCTATAAAGACCTGAGAATATGAGAAACTGTATATTTTAAAAGACTAAGGAGGAGAAATGAGGAACTAAGGTACATTTAAATTGTGAGTCAAGAGAGGGGAAAAGTTGAGGGTTTTAACAAAGATGGTAACTAAAAAGGATATAAATAATGTTTTTAATTTGCCATGTTAATATTGGGAATAGGGGCATAGACAGATTATGGCCATCTACTTGGGAAATGTGGGGTATAAGAGAAGGTAAAAAAGGAGAAGATTTTTGAGGAAGGTAAAATAGTTAGATTTGGAAACAAGGTCTATACTTGTAGAAGGGACAAAGGAGCTACAGAGACATATCTGAGATAAGAATACTAGATAATAATGTAAAAATATAGGAAAATATGAAATTTAAAGATGGAACTTTTGGAATAGAAGTCACTGACAAATTTTTAAAAAAAAATGATCTTTGAGATTTGAAGCAAGGTTTCCCAGAATACATGGTGTCAAGTGGAATCAGGAGGAAAATGTCAAAAATACTGTACAGAGAAGAATATGAGCTTTCAGACAAAAGTCAGGTAACAAGAGAACTAAAAACTATTCCTACTAAAACGGCTTATGAATAGAGAACTTCCTGTGTAGCTTTACTGTCTGTGAGACAGAACCCAAACTGACCTGACAGAGAAGACAGAAAAGGATCCATGTGTGGGGAGAGCCAGGCCTATGTAATTCTGGCACTCTGGAGGAGGAAGGAGGACTAGCTGGGGGCTGAAGCTAACCTAGGCTACGCAGTAAGACTGGATCAACTCACAGCTGGTCAAAGCGCTAACAAGAAGTGACTGTTGCGTGCTCATCCTTCTATCGAGCCCCCTATCCCAAGGCTCAGGGAACACTGCAGAAGAGTGGGCAGAGCGAATCTAAGAGCTGGAAGGTGGGAGGCAGTCCTGTGAAATGCTGGATATAATGTGGCCACTGTACTAATGGACTCAACTCTGATGTGTGCTATGAATATGTTTTATTACCAGTGGTTATGCAACAAGCTGTTTCAGCCAATGGCTTAGTAGAGTCAGGCGGGAAATCCGAACAGAGACATAGAGAGAAAGTAGATAGAGTCGAGGACACGCCATGTAGCTGCCAAAGGAGAAAGACGCCAGCTGCCAGCCAAAACCTTACCGCTAGGCCACAGCCTTATGGCAATACACTGATTAATAGAAATGGGTTAATTTAAGATGAAAGAGTTAGCTAGAAGTATACCTAAGCTATTGGCCAAGGAGTGTTGTAATTAATATAGTTTCTGTGTTATTATTCGGATCTGGGCAACCGGGAAACTAACGAACAGTCTCCGCCTACACAACTGCATATATGGTTACCTGTGCAAGGTCAAGCAGCAAGGTCATTTAACATTCCAGCAGACAGCACTAACTGGAATCAGTCATTTACAGGGGAAAACAGAACAATAAATGTGGGAGAAGGGTATACTGTGGAGGGGAGGTCCAGAAAGAATGGGAGTGGAGAATGGGGGGGGGGGTATGATCAAGATGCATTGTATATAAGTAAGAAACTGTCAAAGAATAAATAAAAGGTATGCCAAAAACTGTTTTTCAAAAGACCCAGTCTCAAAAGCCAAAGAGGCAAGGAAGAACATGGGCCCACTAACCTTTCAGGAATTTTCTTTAAGAAGGGAAAGAGACATTTGTTTTCTCTTTCAAATCTCTTCCCAGCTATTTTGTATAATAGCAGTAAAAGGATTTACAGATATTGTGCAAGTATAAATAATAGATATGTCACTGCTAAATGGCTTATAAACTGAGTTATTTTCTGCTTAATTCATCTAAAGCTTCCTGGAAAACTCGGGTCACGTTTGATGGATCTTCAATTGTATTACTTCCTGACACGTCAGCTTTATATTTTTCTATTTCCAGAATCTGTCAGGTTGCTAATGATGTATGAAAATCCACTTTCATATCCCAAATGAGTTCACGTTTAAATGAACTTCATGAGAAACACTTTATTAATTTGAAAAGTTATCGTGTAATATATTTGGTTTTATACAGTGAATCCCTCAACTAACCTCATTTTTTAATTCAAACTGGAACTCCCAGGAGATCACACACATGGGTGCAGAGTCAACACCAAAATGCTGACACCATCATGGCCTTAGGAAGAGAATTCAGAGCGGTGCACGCGTTCACATTCCCGCCCCCCAGAGACGAGAGATCCCTCTCATTTCTACTAAACTGTGAGAGCACACCCAACTTCTCAATGTTCTTTCAACTGAATATCGTGAGTTCGGCGAGAAAACATTCTAGGTCATTTGAGCTAAAGTCATTTTTCTTCTTTCCTTGCTGGCCTTTAAATATTAGAAGTCCACTCTCTTTATTGATGCTGTTCTCTCTGCCTCTAGTAAATCCTGAATTTTCAGTTTCCAGTTGTTTGGGAACACACTACTTTATCAGAAGTAAATATTAAACTCTGGGGGAGTGAGAGATACAGAAATTAATACAAAAATGTGGCATCCCTCTAAGAGTCGTGTGTTCTTCATCTAAGGAGGATGGGAGGATGGAGAAAATACACCATTTCTTCTTCCGTCTCTAAGATCTCTTTCTGATTATGTGCCCTTCAGCAGCACCGGAGGGATGGAGAGAGAGCAGCGAGAACGTGCGCAAATAGTGTGTGCCCTCAAGGAGCTGTCCCTTGACAAACTTGGATGACCAATACACTATAAATCTCTTCTTTTGATACTTGAATTTGTGGGTGGTCATTTTACATCATTCTGACACAATATGTTTAGGTTTATTTCTTTAGGGTTTTATTGGGTCGTTTGACATGTATAGGTTGAGATGCATACATCTCTTAGCTAGTTCCAAGGCCTGAATCCACTTTGAATGTTTAATAAAGTATTACTTAGAAAATAAGTAAGTTTCATTACAATGGTAACATCTTAGGATGAAAAGGTTAAAACCATGCACATGGGAGCACAAATGGGAACTATGGGTGGGTATGTTTATTAGCTTGATTCCAGGGGTTGTTCATGGTGTACACACACACACACACACACACACACACACACACAAAAGATCAACTTTTGCATGTTAAGAACCCATAATTTTACATCAATGATATCTCAAAAAGAGCTGCTAATTTTTTAAAAATTGTATCCTGAATGAGCACTACTGGAATTTCAGCAAAGCGACGTCAGTTCAAAAACAGAAATGCACTTGTTGGATAGGCTGCTGAGCGCAGCTGGCACAGCTCTTTCTACACGGCAAATATGAAGTATGGAAGATCGCACATATTATTTCAAGCCAACAAATGCCTTGTTACAGTGTGCCTATGGTAGTTAATAAGTTATTGAAAATAATGAGATTGCTACCAAGAATAGAAGCTATAAACAGCATTTTTTGAAAGGATAGGGCTGCAATATCTTTCTGGCATTTATGTGTGAAGATTGTTACCTCTTTTGAGCTCTGAAAATCAATTACTGAATTTATTACCAACATTTGTAAGGCAATATTTGCTTTTCTTAGGTTCCTTATGAGCACTGGTTCATTTGGAAAAAAGTATTGAAATAATTATAGATTCATATGAAGGATAAAAATAGTATAGCCACACACTTTTCATCCATTTCCCTTTAGTGATTATATTTTGCATAATTTTACTACAATATAAAAGCCATAAAATTGGCATGTTAAAGTATGTATCCTAGTTCTATACCACTTTATCATATGTGTTGTTTCATCTACCACCACAATCAAGATCCAATCTATTATTTCACCATGAAAATGTCATTTATACCCTTCTTATGGCCACAGACAAACCCACTCCACCCTGATACCACTATCCCTAACCCCGATAGCTACTAATCTATTCTGTACCACTAGAATGCATCGTTAATAAACACTTACATGCATAACATATTAACCTTTGAGACTGCTTTTGAATTCCTGTGGCACTTGAGATACACCTAAATTAGCCTGGGCATTAGTAGTTCATTAATGTTTATAGCTGAATAGTAGCCAAGAATTGATGTAAGACCATTCATTTTTATGAGACACACAGGTGGATCCTGTAATCAACTAGCTAACAAAAATAATGTATAATTACTTAATGTCGTGTGTTGTGTGTATGTGTGTGTTCTTGAGATGAAGAAACTTACCAACTTAACTTAGGAATTAATATTCATTTAATATTCATACTATTAGCCTTTAAATATTTTATTTCCTACCACAATGCCAATTCCAGTCCATTACCCTCACCACATATGGGGAGGTTAACAAGGCAAGCTTACTTTAGCAAGAAGGAAACAAGCATTTCATTGGAGTGATATCAAGGCTCCAAATTATAATAAGAAGATACAATGAAGTCACAATGTAAAGACTTTAAACTACAAAAAGAAATAATAGACTTTGCCAGAACAGTTTGGGGGTCAGAGAATTCAAAACACTATTCCCAAGACAGTTTCAGTGAGGGTGGTATGGAAGCCACTTCTCTAAGAGGAAGTGATAAAGATATTAAAGAATTCCAGATAACAAACATTTTCAGGTTCTGCAGCATTTAGACAGACCCTAGCCCAGCTAAAGTTTCCAGCAAAGATAAACAGTTTGGTAAATGCTATGAAGAAATGTACAGAAAATTAGAAAATCAGCCTACTCCACATAAAAATAAACTTTCTGGGCATGAATCCAAGAAAACCCACTCTGAATATAATAAAGATAGTTGCAAACATTTTCTACTTGTGAAGAGAAATGTAATTGCTTGATGTGTGGGAAGACCTTTTCCATTCAGCTCCACAGAATGAGAGGATTCAATGGGTGATGAAGGCACAGAATGGACAAGCCAGTCGTGAGCAAGACACCAGAACCATGGCTTCACCGCCATCAGACGGGTGCAGACGGCAGGCGGCTGTGGTTTGAGACTGCCAAATAACATTCCTCGGACATGTACTTGCATCAACCAAGGAATTTCAGCAGTTAGACTGATTTACACATCCTAAAAGCTACATAAAGCATCTCTAAGTTTTAAAAATGTGAAAAGTCGTAGTTGTATGAACCTCAACTCAAAGACTGCTGAGACTCTGTTGCACCATTTTGATCCGTGAGTTCCGAGCAGTGCTTTGGCCATGGAGTGCTTGGTGTTTTCCTCCAGCACTCTGACACCACTCTTGCCAAGGTCAACACAGCAATGACTAAGAGTAAGGAAGCAGGCCCTTGCCAAACCACAGCAACTACCAGGGGAAACCCCAACGCTCAGCAGCAGTAGCGTTATTACCCAGTGATTGACATACTTGGTCGGTTTCATTTTTACCGACCTCATCCCCAAAATAACACAGGTGGCTAGTCAGTGATGCATGGCCTTGTGTAGATGCAGACAAGAGTTTAACACAAAGAAATTCTCAGCGATGAGGGGCTGGAAAGCACAGCTGAAAGATCTTTGTACTCAGTAGGAGATGGGATAATATATAGATTCATGATGAATCTGGTTCTTCAGTTGCTTTCCATTCTGGTATTTTACTCACATTTTACATGGAACATTATCTCTGCCATTCTTTTACATTTATATCCTGAAATTCAAGTCAATTCTTGTCGTTACACAGTTAGGGAGTTAGGTGGGACTAACTGGCCTCCTCCCTTGTTTTATCGGGTGGCAGCTCTGTTCTTGTCCAGGAACAGGTCCTACGCTGAGTCTTCACAGCATGCATAAGCCATACTTGTGAAGCTACTTGTCTTCTGCAAGGCTGCCACGGTGACCTTTCCTTGAGCCTCAACCCTGACCATCCTTCCTGTCATGGTCTCTCTATCAAACTCATAGATAGTGAAGAAGCAGCAAGAAGTATGGCTTGTCACAAAGCTACTCAGTTAACAGCCCTTGGCCTCAACTTCCACACAGACCATGGCTATCTTTCATCTAGAGGAAAATCATTCATTAGGCTGTGATTTTTTTCCCCTGAGCTAGATTCAACGTTCAAGACTTTAGCCAAGATAGTTTTGCCAGAGTTCTAAATCTGAGCAAGGTGAGACCCCGAAATACTGTCTAGATGGAAAGAAGATGTGTATTTCTAACATAAAAACCAGTTTATATTTAAATGACAAAATTTATTGGTAAAGATTTATCAGTTTGTCATCACTGAACAGATCTGATCATGAAAAAGTCTTAGCTCAAAGAAGTATAGATTTCAAATTTCAAATTAAAAAAAAAACAATTTGATGCTGCGCATGCTGGCACATGCCTGTTATCCCAGCACTCAGGAAGGAGACAGGAGGAGTCCAAAGCCAGCTGTGACACAGCAAGCGTCAGGTGAGCAGAAGCTCTTAGGACCCTATCTGAAAAGAATAGAAAACAAAAAACAAGAAAGAAAACAAAATAATCGAGAAATCTATCACACTAACAATTAATGAAGAATGGCATAAATAGTAGTCCAATAAACAGCCATCAATAGCTAAATCTAAATCATTTGTAAAATAGAATAAAATCAGGACAATGGAATTATATTTAAACATTTAGCAAACGTGACACAATAATTTCTGTTTATATTCCTTTTAGAATTATCATTCTCTCTTGTCAGCATTGAAACTGGAGATTGTTGTCATATGGCATTGTGTTTCCCTTTCTGCTTTTTCTTTTTTAATGAAAAGTAAATAACTGACCATAAGACAGTATTGGAGTTTCCAAGGTGACAGGATGGGGGAAACCATCTGCCACAGTAACCCAGACTGGGAACTGACTCTTCTTCCATGCTCCAGGGACAAGAAGAATGGCCAGCACCTGCTGTCGGCGTGGGAGATCTGCCTAGAAAACAAGCAGCTCCAAGGCCCTCCTTGTGTAGCTGCCAGAACACAAAGGTGCTTCCCAAGAAGAGGAACAGGGGACAGGAGAGGTACATTGAATTGTCATCCATGTCCTCCTGAATGACAAAGACTAGGACCCTACCAAGAACAATGAGAGAGAGAGAGAGAGAGAGAGAGAGAGAATGACAATATGCAGATATACAAGAGCATGTGTCTTTTAATCATCAAAGGTCAAATGACCTAAAGAAACTTCACAGATAAGAACTCAGCCTTTAAAACAGTGAGAACCCTCTGATGTGTGCACATGCAGATAGCAGCCTGGGTCTGTATTCCTGTGCGCCTCGTCCACTCAGAGCTGTTATCAATGGAAGTAATATCACTTATTATTACGAAGTAATTGCCATATTGGTAAAAATGAGCACACTATTGAATTTCCTTACCTACAATGTTTCAGTAATAACCATCATTACATTGGGGGGGCATGTTTCTAATTCCGTTCTTAGGCTGAAAATCAGGAGGATCAGAGATACAAGAATTTCTCAAAACAAAGACAAAAATTAAGGCAACTACAAAAAAATCGGGCCAGTCAGATGGCTCAGTAGGCAAAAGCACTTGTTTCCAACAACCTGACAACCTGGGTTCAATTCCTGGAACCCACATGATTGAAAGAGAGAAACCACTTCCTGCAAGCTGTCCTCAGACCTCCATACTTGAGCCATAGTGTGTGTGCACACACACAAATACATACGGACAGACAGATGGATAAATGGATAACTAGGTAAATAAAAAATTTTAATAATTAAAAGAAAAAAGATATTATGTGTCCCAAATAACTCAGTCAAGATTTTTTCTGAAAATTATGTGTTTACATTATGATTAACTCACATTGCAGAATTATTATCCCTGTTGATTTTCAGCCTAATGCTAAGCATATCATGGCAGATTTTTAAAGTAAGGATTCTGTTTAGGTCCCTTTGGACCCTGATTAATAAGACTTACTGGATTTTACTATATGAACTCCCCAAATACTAGTTACCCAAAGGTAGTTTCAATTCAAAACTGATTAAATGGAGAGATCCCCCAGAAAACAGAGATCTGAAATGCATCGTGAAGACTAAACTAGAAGGCAGATGTGGAGATTTGAAAGAAAATGGCCCCCACGGACTCACAGAGAGTGCACTTTTAGGAGGTGTGGCCTTCCTGGAGGAAGTGTGCCACTGTGGGACAGACTTTGCGGTTTCAGAAGCTCCAACTAGGCCCAGTGTCTGATCACAGTTTCTTCCTGCCACCTTCAGATCTGGATGCAGAACTCTCAGCTTCCTCTCCAGCACCATGTCTGCCTGCATGCTGCCCACCATCATGACAGCGGATTAAATCTCTGAGCTATAAGCCAATCTCAATTATTTTCTATTATAAGAGCTGCCATGGTAAACCAGGTGGTGGTAGTGGACACCTTTTTAATCCCAGCACTTGGGAGGCAAAGGCAGGCGGATCTCTGAGAATTCAAGGCCAATCTGGTCTACAGAGAGAGTTCCAGGACAGCCGGGGCTACACAAAGAAACCCTGCCTCAAGAAACAAAAACAAACAAACAAATTAATGAGTTGCCATGGTCATGGTGTCGCTTCACAGCAACAGAAACCCTAACTGAGTCAGCAGACTTATTTATGTTACACATTTTACTTACTGATTTCATCTTTTTTCCATAGTAAGCAGAAGTATGTAAGAAGGTAGCCAGCCTTCACGGCTCATGGCGCTCCTTATTATTTCAGCACGAGCCCCACGCCTCTATGCATAAATTACAACAAAGCAGCCAGCCCTCGAGTCCCCAGCATAAATCAGCTGAAGAAGCAAAGACAAATGACTGGCAAGGTTTCCAATACCTCTCCAAATAGCTCCATCCTTGGAAAGTATATGACTTCAGACGTGGAGGGATCCCCAGAGTCACGGTGGATATGGCAGCATCTTGGCATACTATAATTATAAATATGTCTTGGCATCCCATAACTCTGCCCCAATTCAGTCGCCTTCTGTGACGCTCTCGTGACTCCAGAAGTAAGGCATAAATTTTAGAAGACGTCCATAGGTGCCTGAGTTTGGACTCCATGCTTCTGCATCAGATCTGCTGCCTTAATTAGCAAGAAAAGGAAAAGACAGACTGACAGACATGAATGCTGAACAGTGGCTGAGCAACAGCTCAGGAAACTCCAGGGTCAATTCCACAGTCACATACTCACAAGACAAGAAGCCAGGCTCCCTTTCTCAGCGTGCTTATGTAACAGCAAACCTTCATCACTGAATTTCTATTGAGTGTCCTTTCCATCATGGCTCTGGGTCACATCCTTACATATTTAGATTTGATATTTTAGAAGCATTTAAAGCGAGAGAAAAAATGAAACAGAAAGAAAAAAAGAAGAGCAAGGGGAGAGAGAAGATTAAGGGGAAATACAGACATCAGAAGACTCACAAGAAGTACTTAAAGTTCTCTCCGGGTTTTAGCATTTTAAAAAGAATTTTAAAGAGAAGGTTCTAACTGGGTCTAGTCCTGCTTTCCTTGTGGGCTTCTAACGTGGTGGTCATCATAAACACACTGGCTATGCCTTGTTCAGCCACAGTTCCTTTGAGGTACAGTCTTGGACTTCTCCGAACAAATACTACACGTAAGTTTCTATGTTTTTATGAACAGCCTGGATGCCTGTGTAAACGAAGACTGCAAAATAAGAAAGAACCGTAAGAGAAAGAATATTTGAAAAGATGGCTACTTGACTCTGAAACTATGTGGCTTGGTCAGGACAGAATGGGTGAGCTATAAAATGCACTTTGGTGATTCACGACCCAAGGGTCACAAAATGGCCACTTCATGAGCATGCAATGGTGGGAGGAGCAGACAACAGAATGCAGCTCTGAAACGCTCACTTTCTGAAAGACGGTGATGAGAAGCGTCCCTTGCTTTAACCTTATGTTTTGCCAAAAGACGGCAAGCAATGTCCAGTGGTTAGTAAAAACCAGTGCAGCTGTGAAGTCAGACACAGCACATTCACCAGAGGGCTAAGAAGACCAGGGAAAGAATGAGAAAGCTATCAGTAAACTTCAGGGCAGGGTTCAGAGTTAGGTGTTGCCTGTCAGGAAGGGAAGGATGACCATCTGACAGAATACGATGGTGATAAGGAAAGGAAAATTGAAGGATTAAAAAGAAGACAGCGATGCTAGGGCTGAAGAGAGGGTTCAGCAGTTAAGAGATCTTAACTGTTTTCCCAGAGGATGCAAGTTAGATTCCCCACACTGATGCCCAGTGAGTCACAGCCGCTGGGAGCTCCAGCGGCAGGGCCTCTGATGCCTCTGGCCTCACGTGCACATACCCACACATTAACATAAATGCGTCAAAAGTTTAAAAATGAATCTACAGAAAAGAGAGAGAAGGCAAGATGGAAGTTGAGAAAGAATAAAACAATGATAAACAAATACGGGGAAGGAAGATGAGTATGGCAAGGTCAGCCATGCAGTGTGAGGCGGAACCTGTTCAGTGGGCAAGCACAGTGTCTTCAGTATGTGAGCAGGCTTCACGCAATGAGCCAAAGAATGGGTATCAGCTGGATTCAAAGCGCCCACTTTGTAGCTTCTAATATTATGCTTGAGCCCATTATTAAAAACAAACTAGATATTTAAGAAAAGGTTGCAACTAAAATCTTCCTTCCTTAAATTAATGCACCATGCCTTCAGTGTGGTAGAACCCAGCAAGAGTTCTCTGTCCCCTGACTCCTGGCAGGTGAAAGCATTCTGAAGCACCCCTGTCAAGCCGGGAGCATCAGCTTTATGTGCACAGTCAGTTTGCTAATGATGTAACTTCTGTGGATGATGTCTTTAATCTGGGACAAGGAAAGCACTTCAGAAGAGGCAACATGGCAGTTAACTGAGCCTGTTAATCTGCAGACCAGACACAGACACACACTCCCTGCGACTGGAACACAGACCACTGCTCTGCCCTGCCCTCAACTGTCTCCTGCTCATAATACCCACCCCAAAAGTGATCGTGAAAATTGAAGGCAACTTTAAACAGTGTCCCATCCCCAGTTATCTATCCATCTGTTAAGCATTAGCCATCTGTTGTGTGTGACTTTGAATCCTCAATGAAAGAATATAAGGAACATTTTTGTTTCCTAATAAAATATTATTTTATAAGCAACTATTGCTATATTAACTTTATAATACATAAACTTTACAAGTAGGGAAAATGTTGCCAGTAATAAGAAAGAAACTAATGTATGGATAAGCAACTATAAATCAAAACAAACTAACGAGACTAAAGGTCACTTCGGGATAGCAGAACAAAAACCAATCTTTGTTGTTTGCCTTTCATTTACCTAGTTTTCCAAAATTTCTTCCCTCAAAAAGAATTTATTGTTTTATAAATATATAGGCTATTTAAATATCATTGATATATTTATATAATTACACCTATAGAAAGTGAATATAAATACATTATATATTATGCTATATATAAAATATAGGACATGATTTAAAATATTTAGATTATTAATCTTACAATATTCTAGGGGAAAGTTTTCTATTTTATTTTTATGTATATGCACATTATGTGTTTTATTTTGTGTTTGCCTGTATGTACATATGTGCACAACATGCTTTCCTGATGTTCAAGGAGCCAAGAATAGGACATCAAATCTCCTGGAAGTGGAGTTACAGATGGCTGTGAGCTACCATGTGGGTGCTGGGACCTGAAGCCAGATCCTCTGCAAGAGCAACAAATGTTCGTAACTGCTGAATTGTTTTGGTTTTTAGACCCTCACCTCAAGCAGAACTAGTAATTTTGTGCTCATCTGTTCTTAAAAACCCTTAAGCTGTGTGAGGTTGGATTTTATCCCAACTCACTGGCCAAGGTCATCTTCTAGGCTTTAATCTCATGTATGATGAGAAAAGTAATGGGAATCTAACTGGTCCACGTTTTCGTAACTATGCACACAAACTGGAGTTCAGATTATCTAGCTAACGTCCATCCAGCCATCTATTTTAAAACAGTATCTTCAGATTCAACCAGTAATTTTGTAACTAGTTCAAAGATTAAAATTTTGTTCCCCAAATTCATTTTATGCAGTCATACCACCTATACCAAGTGATCAGGGTAGCTCCCAAAAAAGTAAGCAGCTTTGGGGACTGTGAGGAGATATAAAATACAGCTGATGAAACTGCAGGTGATGGTCACTCCAGTCTCTGATGCTCCACTCCCTTTCAGGTAAGTTTATCTATGCACAACATGACTTGACCACATCTAGATTCTAGAGCACAAGATATCACTGATGGATCAGGATAGGGAATATCAGCTTTGCTTGATCTAATAACGTGCCATGACAATAAGAAGGTTTATAAACAACTCCAGCTGTGCACAACCTATTCCCCAGCCACACTGAGAGCAAGGTCAAGTATCAGACAGTGTGAGGGAAAGACAAAGTAACACAAAAGCAGACTGGCTTTCAGGAACTTACTGTATCCTGTTCTTTTCATTTCTTTTCCCATGGTTTTAATAATCTTGGAAGTGTAACAAAGTTATAGCCTGTCCAAATAAAAAGTAACGTAAAGTGGAAAATGGTGATCCTGCTCCACTCTACCAGCTGGTTCCTCCAGAACATCTCCAAAGAGCAGCAAACGTCTCAAAGCTCTAACAACTCCATTTCTGCCAAGGAATGTAATGGCTCTGAGAAGATCATTAGCTAAGCTTAATAACCATTTATTTATCTAAAAATGTTTCTTGGTCAACATTTATTAAATTTCTACTGAATAAAGATGCTGAATGTGATCCCTAAGGGCTTGCATTTAGAAGAGAAAAAGGGAGGGCTACTTATAAGACACTGACACAGAAGCACAGAGGTGGATCCCAGATGATACATGATTAGAACCAATCCAGTTTCCTCGGTCACAGTTTAACCCAGGACTTCCCAAGTGTTTTCAGAGAAGCATTAATGAGACATCCTAAGAAAAGCAATAAAACGCCCTCAGTCAAGTCACTCTGAGAAACAGCTTTGAGCCAAAATAAAAGACATTTGAGTACCTGAAAGACAGAAAAATACCAAAACCATATTAATGTTACCACTTTTCAAATTTATCTAATTTTATGTCCTTTTTTGTTATTACAATTAGTATCTGTGACATCTACTTGGATGGGTTAAATGACTCATCATTTGATTAAACATTCAGTTCTCAGGTTGCTGCAGATAGTGCAGATAGTTATAAAAATGGTTAAGCTCTACAGAAGGTGACATAATAGGAGATACTGTTCTGTGTGATCTGAGTAGGTCTTGTGCTATTCGTTGAAAGACCTTAATGGCAAAACTGAGGTCTGCCTAAGGAAGGAGAAATTTTACCTCAAGATCGCAGCATGAGTTCCTGCCAAAGACCACCAGACTGCTGCCTGTCCTACAGACTGCAGGCCTCCAGGCTCCAATCCTTGGATAGGAACAAGTCATATATGCATTGTATTCATTTGTTTCATTATAAATATAGAATATCTATAACATGCATAATCAATTTATAAGTTTAAGTTGCATCAATACTTTTAAAATAAAGTATAAATATAAAAGGTAAGAACTCATATTTAACGTAAGTTTTATATTTTAAATTAAAACTGGTTGAGTTTGGAGGTATATATAATATATATCTTAGATACATATATTTTGTATTTATCAACTGCTTTTGTTCTTCTCTGATAAAACATACCAATGAATTAGTATTTTACATAACCATCTATAGGAACTACCGTAGACTCCAGTCTTCTACAACACGTGACTACCATCTTCCACAGCCACCTTTATAATCAGACACTGGGAGCTCTGTGCCCAAACTTCACTATTTAAGGGATATGGTAAGAGGTGTTACTTGTAGTTATGTTCAGGATCTTTCCTATCTTTTCTACCATCTCCCACACTCAAAAATATGCTAAAAGGAAACACAGCCTCTCTATGAATTGAAAATGCTATCCAGTAATGGTTTTCTATGGGATCTACATGGGTGTATCAACGTGCACAGAGACCAAGGCCCTTGCCCAGGCCAAGATGATTGGTAAAATAAAATCCCTATCGTCCTGGATAGTGGTGGATAGAAGCCAGTATTAGGGTTTAAATTTTTTTTATTTTGCTCTAGAGAAAGGACAAAGCCTATGTACCTATTCCATACTTCCCAAAGGTGAAGCAATGCAGAAAAGTAAATCCACACCCTTTCATACACCATGCCAAACCTAAACCACCTATGCACTCAGTTACACAAGCCAACAAACCATCACGATTGTTTAAGGTGATTCAAGATGGGCTTCTCTTGAACATGAGTACAGGTTTGTTAAACTACATTTGCATTTTAACTGGCAAAAGGCAATCTAGAAGAGCAAAATCGGAGCATATACAGATGTAAGAAAGTTGTCAGGCGGTGGTGGCGCATGCCTTTAATCCCAGCACTCGGGAGGCAGAGGCAGGCAGATCTCTTTGAGTTCGAGGCCAGCCTGATCTACAAGAGCTAGTTCCAGGACAGGCTCCAAAGTCACAGAGAAACCATGTCTCGAAAAACCAAAAAAAAAAAAAAAAAAAAGAAAGAAAGAAAGAAAGTCCTTCTTAGGGACTGGATGAACAGAACAGCAGAAGTTCTCGGTGTGAATAAGATTAGGTCTTCCATTTCCCGACTCTTGTGAGTACACAGGTGATATGTGTGTATCAGTGTTCTCTAAATATTGATAACCCCAGGAATCTACACGCTAAAGAATTTAGAGACAGACTCTGACGAATGCTATGTTCACTGGTACGGAGAAATACTTGCATGTGCTGTTTAGTTCTAATTACAAAAGATTCTGGACTGCACACCTAGGTATAAAGAGCTATGGATCGTAGCATGAAAGCCCTGTTCTACATTGTGACAGGTTCCAATGAACTACAGTCCTCTGTGAAAACCATTTATCCCCAGGGATGGAAACTTCTCTCATATGAGTCAGATATTCACAAGCAACAGGAGTTTGTGTAGTAAGTTCAGCCACCAAACTATGAGCACTCAGAATTCCATTATATTACCTGAGAAGCAAGCTAAGGCAAGAATGGACAGACAATTAAAAGGTTAAAAAAAAAAAAAAACAGGTCAGAGAATTTGGGAGGTGGGAACCAAGTAGAACAAGACTTTCACTCTTTAATGAAATTATGAAACTAATAAAAAGCTGGAGGGGGGCAGAAATATGAAGGCATATGCACAGCAACAAGCCCATTCCTCATCACAGGCTTAGCTATAGGCATGGTCACAAAAAAAAAAAACCACTGTTGTCATCTTTCCTGTTAATAACAGTTAATGAAAATAACTATCTTGAACCATGGTGTGGGATTCCCCTCTGAATGCTGTGAATACCATTGGCTAATAAAGAACTGCTTTGAGCCTATAGCAGAGCAGGGCAGAACAGAGGTAGGCGAGAAAAACGAAACTGAGTGCTGGAAAAGAGAAAGGCGGAGTCAGAGAGAAGCCATGGAGCCACCGACA
This sequence comes from Ondatra zibethicus, assembly GCA_004026605.1. Taxonomy (NCBI): domain Eukaryota; kingdom Metazoa; phylum Chordata; class Mammalia; order Rodentia; family Cricetidae; genus Ondatra; species Ondatra zibethicus. The sequence continues at coordinate 101,724 of PVIU01001698.1, forward strand.
GACACAGACACGCTGGAACCTTGCCAGTAGGCCACGAGCCTCGAGGTAAAATATAAAATAACGGAGATGGGTTAATTCTAGATGTAAGAGCTAGCTAGCAATACGCTTAAGTAATTGGTCAAGCGGTGATTTAATTAATAAAGTTTCTGTGTGATTATTTTGGGGCTGAGCAGCCAGAAATAAACAAAGGACCTATTACAAAAGAACCAGGTGGTGATTGTGCACACCTTTAATCCCAGCACTCAGGAGGCAGAGGAAGGCAGATCTCTGAGTTTGAGGCCAGCCTGGTCGAGTGAGTTCTACAATAGCCAGGGCTATACAGAGAAACCCTATCTCAAAAAAAAATCTAAAAACAAACAAACATCTTATAAGATAAAGTAGTTTAAACTTTACTTGCCAACGTATCACCCTAGTCAGTGAGAATGCTGGGCCTAGGAAGAAAAGACAAGAATATGCAAGTCCTAGTTAGATTCAACTATCAACTTTTCATAACCTCATTACCTGAGAAGGGAATTTCAACTGGAGAAGATCAGATTGTGAGCATGGCAGTGAGGTACCATCTTGTTTGTTAACTGGCATCGTAAGGCCTAACCCACTGTGGGCACCACCACTCTCTCCAAAAGTTGCCCTGGGTTACAAAACAATGCTAGCTACACACATGGACACCTGTAAGTAAACCACCAATCGGTAATCAGCAGTTCTCAACCTGGGATCATGACCCCTTTAGTGGTCAAATGACCGTTTCATAGGGGTCACTTATCAGACATCCTGCATATCAGAAATTCACATTATGACTCACGACAGTAGCAAACGACGGTTATGAAGGAACAATCAGAATAATTTTACGATGAGGTCACCACTAGAGTAACTGTATTAAGGAGTCACAGCATCAGAAAGTCTGAGAGCCACTGCTCTAAGGTGTTTACTTCGAGTTCCTGCCTGAGTTCCTGCCTTGAATTCCTTCAATGATGAATGCGATCTGTAAACTGAGACAAATTCTTTTCCTCCCTGCTGTGGTTTGAATAAGAATGCACACCACAGGCTCCTTGATTTGACTCCTTGATTCCCCGCTGGTGGAACTGCTTGAGAAGGATAAAGAAGTGCATCTTTGTTGAAGGAGGTGTGGCCTTGGAGGGAGACCTTGAGGTTTCAAAAGACTAATGCTTTCCCCAGTATCCTCCCTGCTTCCTGCTTGCAGATCTAGAAGAGAGTTCTCAGCTGCTCCTGCTACTGCACCTTTGTTCTGTCATCATGGATTCCAAACCTTCTGAAACCTAAGTCCATTTAAGGCTTTCTCTATGAGTTTCTTTGCTCATGGTGTTTTATCACAGCAACAAAACAATAATACACCTAGGGAAGTGTATTAATTTTGTATTAATTGCTTTTGTTCTATGTGTTCCAGCATGGCAACAGAAAGGAAACTACATTTGCAACATAATTAATGCAAATTAAGTGCTGACATCCTTAACTGACCTTAAAAATAAACATAGAAAATACATTTATATAATATTATTGTATTATAAATATAATTATAAATATATAGTTGGAGGACAATATTGTCCTCAAATAAAAGAAAACAAAGTTGATTTCATGACTCATACAAGTTCCACGAAAGTATTAAGTGCTTGTAATCTGGTAATGTAATAGTGACTAATATATTGATTAATAAAATATTAACTAATATATATTTATAGTGCATATAAATATTACAGCAGTATATTAATCTAGCCATCTGCTTCAATGTTTAATTTGCTAACAACAGGAAAAATAGTCAAGAAAGGATTTAGTTTAAATCCTATATTTTAATGTATTATTCTTTTTAAAACTGGTAGGCCACTCATGTATTTGACTAGTTTCTTCAGGTGAATTGTATAAATCTCAGTACAAATCACTCCAGCCTGGAACAAGATGCAGGAGTCAGGCATACAGGACTCTGAGCTGGGATGTCAGAACATCGGGGAACAGGGACTTCCCCAGTGAGAACAAGATCACGAGCAAGATGTTGTCATGAGTTTAATGATATTTCTTGCAGTTGAGACATTAAGATGACATCCTTTGCTTGTCCTCAAATGAGCACAATACATAAAGTAGAAGAAAACAGTGTACATTTTACCATCAGAATCTGTAGCAGCTTCTTGTAGACAGGCAATTTTGTATTCTGAAATAATTTAGGAAAGCTGTAGGAGGAAAAGACAGGACTGGTTTAAATTCAAGTTTCTGAAAACAGCATTTGTGAGGAAACACTGTGCCGGAGTCCAAGTGCAGAAGACCCAGATTCCAGCAGGGCTGGTTTAACCAGAACTCCTCTTACCCTGCATATCTTAGGAACATTCCAGCCACTGTTCATGATCCTTCTCACTTGCTCATTCAGAGTTGAACCGACTGCCTGTCTTCTGAGCTATCAGACGCCATACAGTGATCTCTGTACCTGTCTCAGTGGGCCTGGAAAAGTCTCTTACCACACTTTAAATATTTTTATGTAGCATATGCTAGGGACTGTGAAGGCACATAGGAACGAAAACTCTTAGATGTGTCCAACTATAGAAACAGACAGGCTCTAGCAGCAGACAGAAGAGAAAATATATATGTAAAGTTGCCTGCCTCTAAGTCAAACAGGGTTTCCTAAGATGATGATACCATATCCAGCTTATCCTGCGGAAGGGAAAGATACTTATAAAACAGGTTCTGGACTCTCTCTCTCTCTCTCTCACACACACACACGCACACACACACACACACACACTCATATGTGTGTGTAGTATGGAGGAATCAAATAATAGAGAGGCTGTACCCTGAGAGATCATGACCTATCCTTAATGCAGAAAATTAGCTAGCAGAGCTGAACCCCAAGCTGAGAATGCAAACCTAGTGGGAGAGGGACTGGAAGAGCAGAGAAGCTCGCCTGGCCGTGACAGGGAGGTCCCCAAACCACATGGGGTCATAGCTCTTAAAGAATCTGAAGCTGTGAAGTGACATCATAATCAAGCCTGACCTTGGTAACATCACCTTGCAAGCACAGTGGGAAGTCTCACAACCTGGGAAAGCACTCCAAATAACTGTACTACAAGATCTCAGAAGCGTATCAAGAGGCAAGTGGAGCCGGGCGGTGGTGGCGCACGCCTTTAATCCCAGCACTCGGGAGGCAGAGGCAGGCGGAGCTCTGTGAGTTCAAGACCAGCCTGGTCTACAGAGCTAGTTTCAGGACAGACTCCAAAGCCACAGAGAAACCCTGTCTCAAAAAAACCAAAAAAAAAAAAGGCAAGTGGATATCAACATGTACTGGAGACGGAGACGGAAACTGCACATGGCAACATTTATTACATGTGTGTAACATATTAGAAACTATACCAAGAACTTTCTGATGCATGAACTCACTGAGTGGACACAATAACCTCACGATATCATAAGTCTGATGAGGTTCAAAAGAATATGTGACTTGCCCAGTCTGATACATTTATTAAGTGAGAGGATTTGTGTTATCAGTAGGAACAGAGGAGAAATCCAAACACTTCCAATGATCCTAGGTGGAAAGCAAAGTGAGTGGCAGTCACTAAGACAGGGCACACACCGGGAAAGTTGCTGTGGTTGACGCTATTGCTTGGGAATGAGAGAAGATGGTGTTGGTTTTGAATAGCCTGCATCAACATTGCTTTGTCTTCCAACAGGCAATTGCAGCAGACCAACCTGAACAGGCAAAGTTTCTGCTTTAAGTTGTGCAGCTGCACCCTACAAGCAAAGAGGAACCACTGCCACGCTGATAGTCCCCAGTCAAGCCAAAACAGCCTTTCTGAGTCCATCCCTTCCCTTACAACACCATCCGCACATGTTCCAAGGAAGCAGAAGATTCGAGGGCAATAGCTTAAGTCTTCTCACTGGTACTGTAGCCATTTCTTTTCTTCTTGTAACAAAATAACCAATAAAGGAAACTTAAGAATGGCTTACTTCACAGTGTGAGGACGGAGTCCATCAAGGTGGGAAACCATGGCAACGGGAGTGTGAGCCACTGCTTCATTGCACACACAGAAGCAAGGGGAGATTAAGGCCGATGCTCAGCCCTCTTCTCATTTTTAAATTGGTCCAGGACCCCAATCTTTGGGATGGTGTGACCCACAATGAGGGTGAATCTCCCATTCTGGGAAAAACTATCATAGACACATCCTGAAATGTGTTGCCGTGGCCATTTTAAATCCAGGCACATTGACAATGAAAATTAACTAAGGTAAATTCCAATGGCATGGTTCATGGGTGATAATATATTTTATAACTTTTAAAAAGTAGCTTAAGATATTCAGTTATATATCTATGTATATACATGAATTTATTATTGATAAAATGATATTTCACAATTTCTTACACAGCAAATACGGAATGATTATGCAGCTATTCCCCTTCCAGGAAGTGGATCCAAACTCCCCTTCCACTCTAAATGCTACACTAAATAAAGAGGCAGTAAGTAGTGACCACACATTAGGCAAATCCTGCAAGCTATGCAGGTTATTACCATGACTGGAGATGATACCATGTCCCCTGAGGGGAGATCCACAGGAAGGGCACTCACTTTTGTGATACTCTTTTCTAAAGCTCAAGACCGAGTTTATTAACTCTGAAAAGCAACAGACAAGTCCAAGTTTGGAGCTGCTATATAATAGTTTGTCCAGCCGGGCAGTGGTGGCGCACACCTTTAATCCCAGCAATGGGGAGGCAGAGGCAGGTGGATCTCTGTGAGTTCGAGGCCAGCCTGGTCTACAAGAGCTAGTTCCAGGATAGGCTCTAAAACTACAGCGAAACCCTGTCTCGAAAAAACTAAAAATAATAATAGTTTGTCCAGCATTGCATGAGACTTACAGTTTCATAAGAAAAATAGAACTGCAGAAGACATGACAACAAAATGCAACATAGTTGTCTACACTGAATTTTTGAAGAAAAGGGTATTAGTGGAAAAACTGGGGGAAATACAAATACCTTTAGTTTAGCTATTAGTAAAGAAAAGCATCATTATTCCAATAAAAATATGTAGGATTCATACAACCTTCTCCTTAGCAAACAGGAGCATGATTTGCAAACAGCCAAAAACTTACCTTTTTTTTCAAAATTCACAATAATACTGTAAAAATGGCATGAATATTTACATTTTGCAGACTATACATGTGCATATATACTATATATACATATATTCAGTATACATATGACCTGTTAGAATTTGAGATTCACTAACAACAGACAGTTAATAGGTACTAGAACTAGATGTATTTTTACATCTTCAAAATTCCCCCAGAAAGTCTGTTAACATCTATTAGAAATCCTGGTTTATTTTGTGTGATCTGAAGCCTCCTTCTTCAGTCTTCCACCTGCATCACAGCCGACACAGATTCATGGGAACAGAAGACAGCTTGAGAGCCTTGCTACGGAGCCCTGTGGGGCCCCCTTTACAGGCGGTGACTTCAGGCAAGACAGCTCCTGCTTATCTGCCCTCCACACCCCTTTTTCTCCCTGTCAGGGTATCTCATTCACATACTCCTCAAGTTTATTCATTTCTTTTCTTCCACGGTAAGAAGACATCCCTCCACCAGAAAACACAGACAGGTAAAATGCAGCTTCTAAAGAAACATCTGACTGGAAATCAAGCTGGAATCCCCATTTAAGTACTCAGAGAAAAACAGCTCCTAGGTCTGGCTACTAGTGAATAGGATTCTTTATAAGAAGTCTCTTTATGTTATTTATCTTTATTAATGTGCAGAGACCATCAATACTGCTTAAATATATATGGAGTTAAAAACAAAGATCCTTCAATGTTTGCCAAGGCTCTCATTCTTACTTCAAAATTAAAGACAAGTTATATCTATGCTAGTTCTACATATTTAACTTGTCCGTGAAAGTTGCATCGTTCGAAATAAAAAAAAAATTAATGAATCTTTAAGTGTTAGTGCAAATAAGATCTCAAAGCAACAAAAAGATTAATATTTTGTAATTTTAACATCATTCTCAGAAGTAGAGAAAGCTGTAAAACCATGTAGAAGGAACCACCTACAACAGTTATTTTAAACCACCCCAACTGTCCTGTTTTGTTTTTTGTTCTTTTTTTAATCTACAGAAGTGGAAAACCTTAAGGTTATCCTGCATATTCTTTTCCGTATAGGAAATACAGAGAACAATGGTCGCCTCTCAGAAATACTGAAAAATGAGTGGACTTCCACTGGGGAATAGGAGTTGAGCCCCTCAGAGAGCCTGCTCTCCCAGACAGCTCGTTTAGAAGCTGAGGTAGCAGACAATCACCAACGCCTTTCCAGAGCTTTGGAATTGTAAGACATAGCTGAGAGACCGCGCGACCATCACCAAAAATCCCTCAACCTTTACAGAGATGCAGTCCAGAATTAACACCAATAATAGGCAATATGCACTGCATGGTGCATAATTAGTATTCTAACTTCATTTAATTACCAAATCTCCTGTTAGCAGATGATGTAGAGACTTCATAAAAACTTGCCTGAAATGACACTCTTCATATGTGGCTAAATTGGAAGCCTGTTGTGGGTCTGTCTAATGCTGAAGACTGTTGTTTTCATTTATTTCAGAATTCCTCCAACCTCACAACTGACATCTGTTTCCTTGACTCATTTCATGCTCTTACAAAGCCATATCAGAAGCAGAAAGATCAGCTTCAGTGCTGTGTGTTAGTTATTCATTTGCATAAGTATGAATCTTATTCATGGCAATTTACAATATAAGATATAAAACTGGCAGCAACAGTCGGAGAAGGCACTAGAGAGAGAGAAAGGAAAAAAAGCACCAGGTTAAAAAAATTTCCCTAAAACCAAGCAAAACATTGGTAGCTAGCCCTCAGCTGACCAAAAGCAATCCAGAGTTTGGATGGTTGGAAACTGCCCGTGGAATAGGTGGGTGAAAATGTGGTTGGGGACCAGAGGAACACTGGGTTCTCAACTCTGAAAGAGGTGCCCAAAATGATCATGTGATCTGTGCCAGAATGTTGGATCCAAGTCCCGATGGGAACATATGATACTCAAGAAGGGCCAAGTTTTATTTTTTTAATAGCTGAGCTTTTAGTTGGCACCAGAAAAATCCCGTGCCAGCTGCTGAGGAAATAATATACCAGGAGCTGGCAGGCAAGAGTGCTTGCAAAGCCAACAGGTATGGATGCACAGTGTGATGCATGAGAAGAAGCAGAGGGAATGCGACCATAGAAGTGTTCTCATCTATGGTCCTCTAAGGGGGCAGAGTGCTGGAAAGAGCTTCTCTTGTTAAAAAAAAAAAAAAAAAAAAAAGATAAATGTGAGGAAGGGATTAACTCAGATCCAGCTTCAGTCACCCTAGATATCTCATGCGAGGAGACTGTAGTCCTGCAGAAGAGGGGCTCCTGCATTCCCTCACAGCAAAGGAAAGGGCAATGACGTGCATCTGAAAAGAAGAGCCCTTTCCTTGGACTCTGTAGTCAGACAGGTTTCAGGCAGAGGAGGGGTACGGGAGCCTTAGCTGCCTCAGCTGCCATTACAAATATCACAGATGGGGTGTCGTAAACAACAGGCATTTCTTCTGCGGTTCTGGAAAGTAGAGTGTGATAGCGAGTGCCATCTTGGCTCTTGGGAGGCTTGGCTTGCAGATATCTGCCTTGTCACTGTGTCCTCAAATGACAGAGAGAGGAAAGGGCACGTGAGTTCTCTTGTTCCCAGCATGAGGGCCTATTCTCAACGTCCTGTACAACAGAATTCCCTATCACCGGCTCGTGTGCAGGTATCCGAACACTGAGGCCTATGGCTTCAACATGTGTGGGGAAACTAAAACATCCATTTTGTAACATGGGGAGACACATAGATAATGAAAAGAACTTAGGCTCTGGTGGAATGAAGAAGATAAAGAGGAATCAGAGGTAGCCTGTGAGGTACCTGTGTGATGAAGTGTAACTAGATTGCAAAAAAACAAAAAAAAAAAAAAAAAACACCAAGAAGCTAAGCAAGGGTGGCCTCCTCCTGTCCCTTGGGATCCTATTCATCCCGTGGAAAATTTCCTTCACCAGCTTCTGGTTGTCAAAATAAAAATGGGGAAACACTCAAGTTTTCAAAACAATTTTAAACCGCATTAAAATCATGAAGATGAAGCTAATGATTCCACTTCAATGTTGAGGACTGATTTAATTCTTTGACTAAGAGAAGTACTGACTCAGTGTCTTTGAAACACTCTCTCAATCTCTCCATCACAGGATGGACTATGCTCCTTCCTTCCTCGTGGCCCCCTCACAGGCTATCTTCCTCCTGCTGTGGCTGGGGGGTGTGTTACAAGAACGTGTGTTGTAGGACACAGCCAACCGGCCATAGAGTCACAAACCAGTGTAAGCCAAGCTTTGTTAAGAATTCACTTTAAGGGGAAGGGGGGATAAAAAATAAAAGAGTTCACCTTAAATACAAACCTGAGAGGGATGGGGAAAGCTAGGAAATGCACCTTCTTGCTAAATTCATCTTAGAAATCCACCATTATAAGCATTAGTGTAGGCCACTAAAAGGCACAAAAATTATCTAGTTTAAGTCAAAAAGCACAAAACCTGAATAAAATTATTCAAGGGTCCTCCAACATTTTGTAAGACTTTGGAGCTTCCAGACGCACTTACTCTGAGAGCCACTCTGTCTCCCAACACAAGAAAACAACCAAGGTTACTGTGTAGAGGGCCATAGTTACTCTGACGTTACATTCCAAGAAGGGGTCCTGTAGGACACAGTAGGCTGGTAGGCTGAGCTTCTCTGTCTCCCAACACAAGCATACAACAAATGTCAGCCACAGAAGGCCCCCACTACCCTGACATTTCAAAGAGGGATCCTGCCGTTACAGTAGGCTGATATGGGTCAGAGCCCCTTAGGTTTGAGAGGACTGACCTGTGAAAATCCTACTGGTACAGATAGCTCACTACTCTACAAATCTTCAGTAAGTGTTCTCTCTGTACTGGGTATTGTGCAAGGTACTGGAGACACAACAATGAATAAGAAGACAGGCAAGAGATTAGACCCACAGCAGCCTACATTCCTGGAGGGGGAATGGGCAAATGAGTGTTGAAAGGGGATCTGGGGAGATTTGGGAGAATGAAATCAGAATCAGTATATATTGCATGAAAATATATATATATATCTTATATATGTATATATATATATATATATATATATATAATTTTTAAAGTAATTTTGCAATGTTCTGAACTAGCAAGAGGTTGCCAGAAGGAAAATTTCCTGAAAGAAAGGAGAGTCAAATCCTGGTCTTTTCCCTGAGACCCCCTGCTTCGTTCCTATATCACGTGGATTTCATATGCTATTCTAGAAACATCTCCTAAGCACATAAATGGAGCAGGAACTGGGCTAAGGACAGACTTGGTAGTGTGAATGAAAGATGTGGCAATGATGGGGCTCTCTGCCCAATGAGCAGACACGCTGATGGCAAAGAGCACAAACCATTTACTGTAATCACACAGACATTATAGGTGAGACCCCAGAAAACTGGGTGAGGGCACAGGTGCGGGAGCAGCTTTCCACCTGAGAGTACGGCAACTGGTGCGGAGGGATCATCAAGAGAAGCCTATTTCAAGTCCAACTGTTTTTATGCACACACCACAGAAATGCAAAGCTTGTGGCAGATCCATTCTGCCAAGGTTTAATAAACTGCTTCCCAGTTCTGAACTTCAAGTTCCTCGTCTGTAAGATGGCGCTGGTGGCAAACGTTCTGTAGTGGTACCAGGAGTATATGAAAGACAGTAGAACCATGTCAAGGTTCTGGTTAACATTTCATGTTGATAATGGTCAAGAGAAGTGGCTATAGATAAAGCTAGCAGGCAAGCTGAAGCCTCGTTGCTGAAAAGGCTCTGGACCCAGTAAGATACAAATTCTGCCCACAATCAATTTGGAATCATCATCCTGTACTTCCTATCTACCACCCATCTAGAGAATGATAGTTAGTCCACATAGGAGGCATGGAGCTATGTGATTTACATGTACAATCTAAGTTAACTGTCATAGCAAGTCTGAATCCCTACCACCTGCCTCGGACATGGGACACAAAGGACCAGTTTTACAGCCAAAGAAGCATAACTGTGAGGTAGCAATTTTACCCTGCTTGTCACTGGCTTGGTCCCTATCAGCAGTCCTTTCCCACCTCACCTACTCAACTGTCCAGAACCGTCTCTTGGAGATGTGCCTCAGAGCCATCCCGAGTAGCTGCCTGTGTAAGCATCCGCTTTGAGGATCTCCACTTCTGCCAGCCTGATCTGGGGACAGCACTCTCAGGCCGAGCTGCCACTTCACTTCCTCCGCGTAGGAATGTTTGATAGAGCAGAGTTGGTTTTCTTGAACGGCCTGGTGATCTCCCCAGATCCCCACTTCACTAAAAGCATAAGCTAGAATGAAAAGCTCCTGTTCATTGTGGTTTTAGCTCAGCTCTGGCTACGGGCCGCATGCAGATAAGTCCTATCTCATTGAATATTTTAATTAGCTTTGTATGTTCACATTGAAGGATGGACAGGAGGGGTCCAGAACCCCCAAGGAGCCACTGAAACTGTTTCCTCTACAAAAGAAATCTCTAGAGGTGTGTTATGACTGAACACTCCAGACCAGACTGGTTTACTGGATTGTGTATTTTGAATTTGGTAATGGTCTATTTTCTCAGTGACTGTCCCCACAAGGGAGCTTTGGAAAGAATGTATGAATCACTAGAATAAGTAAGTAGAAATATACTCACATCCTGATCAAGAATAAATTTGAGGTAGAGGAAAGCAGGGAATGGGTCTGGGAGGAGTTAGAGAGAAGTATGGTGAATATAATCAAAATCCATTGTATGCATGTATGAAATTATCCAGGAATAAAAATGTTATCTTAATAAAGAATTAACTTGACCCAATGCCATAGTTTAAGAATGGCTTTGGTCTACAAGAGCTAGTTCCAGGACAGGCTCCAAAACCACAGAAAAACCCTGCCTCAAAAAAAAAAAAAAAAAAAAAAAAAGGATGGCTTTGTAGAGCTGTTAAAGCCCCAAATCCCACAGACTCACTAAACAACAATGTGTCCCTTTAAGACCATACAAAAAGTAAGGTAGACTGAGCTAACATCCACAAGATTCTGATCAAATGTCTCCTTTGAGCAATACATGGGCTTAAAGTAGGGAGATATCATTCAAATGCTGTCTGCCTTGTAGGTAACAATAAACATTTGACCATGATTACAGGTTTCCTGTCTCCTTCCCTCTGTGTCCTGGGCTTTAACGGTCAGTTCTGTCTCTGGTCATGACATGTTAGTCACTCTAATTCACCTTTTATCTTTCAGGAGAAAAACTTTCATACCTGCCGAATTTCTCAACCATAAAGCCTTGAAGCGTGACTTCTTGTGCAGGTGATGACTGTGTACTTATTAACAGCATGAAGCTTAATATCCTGGTACTAATGCCTGCGATTCTCTAAGCCCGGCTCAGGAACATTTCTGGGGAACATTCGGGCCAATATCCCTTGAGCTGCCTAAGCCAAGCAAGAGCAAAAGCTTTCATGAATCAAGTCATTTCATCAACACCGAGGTTCTTGCAAACAAACAAAAGGACCTCTTTCTCCCTTCATTTCCTCATCAAAACTTGACCATGGTCATCATCATCGAATTAATTTTACCCTCCACCTGATGTGCAAGCTGCATTCCTTCACTCCATTTTTGTTTTCTTCTCTGGGTCTTTAATTACAATGGTGGTAAGTTCTTATCAAAACCCTTCATCAGGTAAAAAAAATGAAGAAGAAGCTGACATAGGTACCCACTTCCTCTTTCTGTACAAAAACACACCTCGCAAAATATCATTTCTCCTTGTTTACATTTTAGTCTGTTGATGCACTTCAAACCCACTCTTCTAAGGTGGAGCACGTTTTAAATGTAAATAAAGGACTCTATTCAATGTTCACTTACAATTCTAATCCATCTCTTAATCTTCCAATAAAATGTTCTGGGGCATAGATTCCCAAATTATATATACTATCTACCTATGATTGCCATGTGTATGCAACTGAAGTTTAATTTGCTTTGCAAAATATCTAAATGTTAAAAAGAAAAGCAAAACATAGAAAAAGAAGCAGATACATCCACTAATACTTCATTATAATAGTCTGTTTCATCACACATTCCAAGACATAGATATCCCAACTTGAAGACCACTGCTTTACTTAATGATGCCTTACTTAGTCCAACTGCAAAGCCTATTCAAAAGAAGGAGTAAGCAATTCTATTTTACAAAATATTGCTAATTTAGCAGCTGTGGAGATACCTCAGTGGGTGAAGTATCTGTCAGACAAGCATGTGAACCTGAGTTTGGACTCATCTCTGGCATCTACATGGCAAAGCCAGGTGTGGCCACCGACATTTGTAGCCATGTGGCTGGGGAAGTGGAGACACACTGGTTCCAGGAGTTTGCTGTCTACCCACTTTAGCTGATGGGTGAGTGCTGGTTTGGTGATAGACTCTCTTAAAAGATAGGGTGGAGAGTAATCAAGGAGGATACCTGACATGCACACACGCACAAGCACACACACACACTTAAAAAAAAAAAAGGTTATTTAAATAGGGTTTCAACATAAAGGACCCTAACTAGGCCATCCTGAGTTGTACACATAACATATGGGAGAGTTATTTAATATATAATTGGTTTGTGTTAGTAAGTAGGAACAATTGTAACATGTTAGAAGTTGTGGTAGGGTGATGACTCAGCAGTTAAGAGACAGACTGCTCTACTAGAGGACCTGTATTCAATCCTCAGCACCCGCAGTGGCTCACACCCACCTTAACTCCAGTTCCACGTGATCTGACACTCTCTTCTGACTTCCACAAACATCAAATACACAGATGGTACACAGATATATGTTGCAAAACACTTGTATGCATAAAATAATTTTTAAAATTAAAAACAGAAAATAGAGGTATTTTATCAGTGGTTTACTTAGCATTTTATTACTGACCCCAAACATAAGAGAAGAGTGATCAGCTTGAGCCCTATATAATTATTATCTACAGTTTTTTCTGTTTTGGTTTTTCAGGACAGGGTTTCTCTGGGTAGCACCGGCTGTCCTGGAACTAGCTCTTGTAGACCAGGCTGGCCTTGAACTCAAGAGAACCACCTGCTTCTGCCTCCCAAGTGCTGGGATTAAAGGTGTACACCATCACCTGGCCCAAACAAACGCTTAACAATAGTTCTTGGATGTGAACAGATGGCTGTTTTTACTCACTTATAGATATCAACTATGTATTAAGTAATTCTTCTATAAAACTTTAAGTTAAACACATGTTAAGTAAGGCTTTGCAGTTTCAGAAGCTTTAGGTGCAGTAGCTTTGGTTGTCAAAGTCAAACAGAAGAAACAGGAATGACAAAAAAATGGATGGGTGGGTGGAACTAGCTGACAGGCTAAACAGGTTAGAGCTTAATCACTACAGACACATCAGTAAGACTAGAAGTAGAACACGTGTACCCTCAAAAGTATGTTTACACATTGAAAACCCATATTATTACACTGGTGCTTTCAAAGTGAACGGGAGATTCAACAAGGTTCCCTAAACAGATGAGAGACTGGAACCATTTTAACAGCAAATCCTTACGTAACTGAAATGTTGAAACTCGGTTAGTGCGGGTCAGAAAACTAGAAATGAAGTCTAGCAACTTTTTGATTTTTCAGAGCTAAACTTTTACACTTCAAAATAGTTTTTAATAACAAAGACTAGTTTGTGTAGCCAGGCGTGGTGGCGCACACATTTAATCTCTGCCCTCAGGCAGAGGCAGGCGGATCTCTGTGAGTTCAAGGCCAGCCTGGTCTACAAAGTGAGTTCCAGGACGGTCAGGGACACACAGAGAAGACGTGTCTTGAAAAACAAAAACAAACAAAGAAACAAAAGACTTATTTGTGCTGTGGACATTGCATGTGATTCAATGCAGTGTAAAGTTTCTTGGAACCAGAAACACATGCCCGTGTTGCGAGCGCTTCACTCAGCAGTGACTTCTGACACCTAACCCAAATGCTGTGTTTCCCTTTCCTGGATCCTTTCAAGGTTTAGGAACAGATGTCAATCCAACACTCACCCCTTTCTTACCTAGTCACAGGTTATGGGGGATGTTTGGTCGTGTCTCTTTCTTTCTTTGCTTTTATTTTAGCCTGTCTTGGTAAGATCTAACTCTTATGTTTTATCTTTATAAGTTAGTGAAAAAGTTCTGAGACCCATAATCTTTGCCAAGACCCAACCACTTCTATATAGTCACCTTTTTCCTCTTTCTCTACAATTTTTTTTCAATTGCTAAATACTAACCCTATTTGGTTTAAATCAGTTTTCTCTCCCCTGCCCCGCAACTTAATCTGGCATTGTGATGTCCATGCTTTGTGAATTTTGCAAAATAAAATGTGCATTGCCTTAGTTATTGCTGTGATAATGACCATGACCAAAAAAAGCAGGCTGGGAAGGAAAGGATGACTTCATCTTACAACTTTCAGGTCACACTCCATCACTGAGGGAAGTCAGGGCAAGAACTCAAGGCAGAAACCTAGAACTAGGAACTGATGCCAGAGGCCAGGGAAAGCTACTACTTACTGGCTTGATCATCATAGCTTGCTCAACCTGCTTTCTTACAGCATTCAAGACCACTTATCCAGGGGTGGCACCATCACCTCATGGGATGGGCCCACCCATATCATCCCACCCACATCAATTGCTTATAGGTCAATCTTATAGAGGAATTTTCTCGATTAAGATTTCTTCTCAAATGACTGTAGCTTGTGTCAAGTTGGGAAAAGAAAAGAATCAGAACATACATCTTGAGATTTTTCTGCCCTTCTGGGGTGTGTGTGCATGTTCTGTACTTGGGGTGCTCTTTGCCAGGGGTATACATGTCAAATTCCTAAAGAAATTCAAAGTCCACCACATCCTCATGAAGACAACCCAGGCCACTCTGTAAGACAGACCACTGTTCAAAAGATTGCTATGGTTCTGCAGCTGGACATGGTGGTGCACACCTTTAATCCTAGCACTCAGGAGGAAGAGGCAGGTGCATCTCTGTGTTCAAGGCCAGCCTGGTCTACAGAGCTTTTCCCAGGACATATGGTTCTTACATCTCTCTCATATTAGTCTTTTTCTTTCAACTGCTTCCTTATGTTGGTTGCATAAAAGGTGTATATTCTCAAATTGGTAATTCTTATCATGAATCATGAGTAGTCAAAAGCAAAAGGCAAGAAGTGCTTCACATATAAGAATCCTTTTATAAAGAAAATAAGCCTGCATTGTGGTACCACCAAAAGATTTATAAGCAAAATACGAATAAGCTCTGTAGTCACAATACATCAAAATGAACACAGAGAAACAGTCCGCCTGCGGTAGTATTTCATTAGGTGCCTTTGCATATGGTGCATAATTTTCCTTAACTATCCATTTATTAAATAAGAACATTAGGAAATCTGAAATCAAAACTGGATTCATTTCCATAAAATCAATACTAAGCTCAAAGTTGTAACCTCATTGACTCTGAATATTGATTATTTCCAAAGTAGAAGCCAATTTTACCTTAGGAATGGAGTATATAAAATAAAGATGAATTGTTTCATTCTATTTGCAAGGAAACCAGACCTCAATCTAAAATTACATAGCAGGAGCAGCAAAGGCCAACATACTAATATCATATGCCTATACATATGAAAACAATTAGCTGGACCATTTTCCTTCTTCTTATGTATTGAGCCTTACAAAACCAGTATCAGAAAGAAAGTTTAAACCTTATACAACCTAAGAACCAAATTAATGATGCATCCATTAGAAATCTTGACAGCCCTCTCCAGCACTATTCTAATATACTTATAAAAATGTAACATGTTATATAAAAATAATTTTATTTATTTATTCACTTATTTAATTTATGTCTATCATTAATTAGATTTATCGCTGCTGTCTTATTACCAGAAAAGCATACACTTGAGAGCCTTTCACTATGACAACACACATGGCCAGAAAACATTGCCTAGGACCTCATTATTCAAAAGATCAGATCGCTAACCAAAATAATTTTAGGAGGTATAAAGGCATGGGATTAAACAGTAAGCAATCAAAACACCTGAGCACCCATCTCCTTTCAGCTGTTCAACCATTCTGATTGCTTTGGGAAGAAAACCTCTATCTGTGTCCTATGGTTTTACCCCTGCTAAACTCCGATAATCTCTCTTCTAATGAAGAAAATGATCTTGAGCTTGTGGTCTTCAGCACACAAACACTGCTAACTACAGTTTAATATTAACACTCTGTTTTTGTTTCAATTTGTTTTTATAATTGCTTCTCATAAGTGATTTATCATTACAATGTGGTAACAATACGCATTCTTGAAAACAAATTTTGCAGGCAAAAAAAAGCAAAACAAAACATTCAAATGTATTTAAACAAAAACATTCAGTAAGGTACAGACAGTATGCACTGGAAACAGGAGCCTTAGCAGTATCACACAGAAATAGGAGAAACTGTTGGTTGCAACAGATACTCATTATTGCTTCTAAATGTCTATAAAACTCAATAAAAGTTGTGCAAAAGACTAGCTTCAAGCTTCTAAGACAGTATTGTAGGAAGGAGGCCACATTTGACAATAAAGAGATACATTTTTGGTTATCACAACATGGGAGGAAGGTTTCGGCCAGTAGGTAGAGGCAAGAGATGTTGCTAAACACTTCACAATGCACAGGATGGCCTTACACCAAAGAATGACCTATCTGGCCCAGAATTAGAACAGAGCCCACACTGAGAGCCGCTTTATGTATTTTCCCTTACCTAGCATTACAAATCACCTTCTGCCAAGAGACTATTCCTCTTCTCATTTGATCTCTGCCACCGCTGACAAAGAGAAATGCTGATCTGAGCCTTCCTCTGTTTGATGCCAGCCACAGCTATGGCTTTCCATTCGCAGTCAGAATGAAGACAATGGGATGCATCGAAGGGTCAGTGTGTTCACTATGTGTTAATTCTATGCCATTAACACTTTGACTTCACTTTCTAATTGGGCCACTGGAGCCATCAACCTGCAGAAGCCCCAGTAATATAAGTATAAGAAAAGACAGCAAAGGTAAAGATTAATAGAAATTTTAGCCTTTAGATTTCAAGAAAAGCTGATCTTCGTCCTGGATGAAATGGTTTCTTCACTGAGCTAAACAACAATATTTCTCATGCTAAATCTAACCTTGAGATTTTAAAAAGTCAACACTACTTTGTTTTTAATCAAAAACTACTTCTCAGTCAGTGAAATAAAATGAACGAATAGCAAAGAAAGAGAAAAAACATAAACAAAAAGCTAAGAAGCAGTGGTTGCAACAATTTACTTGGCCAACATGCAATACTTTGTTTTCAAATGCATTTCTGCAAACACTAAACCCACATGTACATCTGAGGGTTAACTGTTCACAAGAAACTTCTTTGAAGCTGTTCTGTGGTTCCCCTCCTCTCTTCTCCCTTCAGCTCATCTCCAGAAAGGGTTAAAGGCAGACAACACCTGTGTCTGCTGGTTAGCCTCATACAGAAACAGTTTTCATAGCGGGGTCTTAAAGGCAGAGATCCTATCACAGTCTTCAACTGACTTAACTCTGTACAAGGAGTTTATGGACAAACACTTCAGAGGCTGAACTAGCCCAGAAGGCAGCTCATGCCCTGAAAGTCATCTTGACTGAACCCCTAAGTCCTATTTTCCTGTGGTGAGGGACAGTGAAGGTGAAACTGAGGCCTCTTTGTTTCAGAACCACAGAAGACAGAAATGTGGCATTGCTGTCAGCTGCCACCGTGAACGGACGCCAGAGCTGGGTGGGACTGGGGTCTTGATTAGATACATTTTAAGGGAAAGATAACTTACAATATTCTCCCCTTTTTCTAAAAGCACTAGAATGAAGCCTCATCACCACCAACAGGGTTGTAGCACAGGCCTGTAATTCCTGCTCTCAAGAGGCAGAGGCAGGAGGATCTTGAACTGAACACTAGCATCGGCTTCTGCAAACAAATACCAAGAATAACCAAGACTGAAAAGGAAAAAGAGAGAGAGAGAATAAAAGAAGATGTCTGAGCTGCTTCGTACACTGAGTCAGTCTCTTTAAAATTCTTTAAATACATTTGTTCATTTAATGGAGGTGGGGCATTTGGGCCATGGCAAGCTCATGGAGGCCAGAAAGCAACTTCTGGGAGTATGTTCTGTCCTTCCACCCAGCTAGAAGACTCAGACATCAGGTTCCGCCGCAAGGACCCACTGAGCATCTCCTCAGTCCCCTGAGTCACTCTCTTTAAAATCATCTGCTGAGCACCTGCTAAGTGCTGTGCGCTGTGCTGCAATGACTATGTAATAGTCCAAAGGGCTGACCCATGGACCCTGCCTTCTGGAAGCCGAGTCAGGATTACCGCAAAGAATCTGTACATGAGCTTCTATTAGTGCATTTGGCGTCACACCTTGCTCCCGAGCTCACTAAGAATCAACTTCAAGGAAAAATTCATAATCACACTAAACCACCAAATGAAAAGGAACATGTAATCACCAAAGAGGCTAAACCATCAGAACAGAGTGCAAAACAGATCAGTGGCCAGCGGCATGGAGCAAATAGGCTGTGGAGCCCTAAAAGATGGTGCAAGGAAAAGGTTTGGAACCTGGGAAGTATTAGCCAAGAGAATAGTCAAGGAGGTGCTTGGCAAAAGCAAAAGAAGGGGGAATGATAAAAGACAGATTCTGATTCCTCACCAACCATAGCGTAGACTGAATTGTCCCCTTAAAATGTATATGCTGATAAAACATGAATACGTATATGGCATGAAAGTAAAAGGGAAACTTCCCAGGGTACAAAGGAAACTAATGGTGTGGATTGAGAAAGTGGAGACAGAGGAATATGGGGGAAATGCTCAAAGTACTATATATATGAAAATATTCTTAGATAACACAGTACCATGTACAAGGTAGAAGTTCATGTGTTGAAGCCTATTCTCTAGTGTGGCAACTAGAATACAGTCTTTGGGAAGGAGCTGTGTTTAGGACCTGAAGATGGAGCTCTCAAGACAGGATAAATGATCTTATGAAACACCAAAGAGCTTAGAGAAATTGTTCTAATATATACAATATGCATTGATATGGATATACATGTATGTATATGTATGTATATTCCTCTTCCCTTCTATCTTCTGAGAACACAGCAGAAAGAAGATAACCACCACTCAAAACAGGAAGAAAGTTCTCAGTGGGGTAAATAAATTAGCCAGCATCTTCGTTTTGAACCCTTCTCCTCCAGATCTGTGAAAAACAAATGTTTGTGGTTTAAGCCACCCAGGGATTTGTTGCTGTGGTCCAAGCAAACAGAGCTAAGACAAGCCAAGAGCACTAGCTGAAGACCTTCTAGAAAAGACACATTTGTGGTTCCTTGCAAGCAGCATTTGCTGGGCCAGAGTTAACAGACCCTGCTGAAACGCAGCTCCTTCATTCTCCAGGTTTCTTCCCTCCACACCTAAGCGTCCCCTGGCACCAGCCCCTCTGGAGACTAGCTGAGGCTAGTCAGATTCCTGGGTGCACCAGCCCCTCTGGAGACTAGCTGAGGCTAGTTCAGATTCCTGGGTGCCCAGTGAATCTTTTGGAGACACCAGTGTTTTCTCAAAATTTTGGAAGGAAAAATACAATAAGGACTTGGAGGCAAAGAAAGAAGAATTTCTCTCCACAGAGCTGTGCCAAATGGACGCTGCTCAGGGCAATGCTGCCACATGGTCTGCAAGACACGGTGTTAAATGACTCTGCCTCGTAGTGTAATCTGGCATGCTCATATTTATGTCCAAAAATAACATTTCCTAGCTAAGCCACAACTTGTTAGGAGGATGGAAGACCACATGAGTTCAGCAAATATTTTGAATAAAACAGAATATAATGAAACAGCATAAAAACATAAAATACTATAATATAGTACTTACAGTAAGATTAGGCATCAGTTGGTGAAACTGTTTCTATTCTATACAAATGACCACATAATTCACTATTTAAAATAGATTTGAAGCCTAAACAACAACAGATACAAATAAATAAGACAGACAGACAGACAAGATAGATGCTAGATAACATAAACACATTTTTTAAATAGTGACTTTAGTCTGGTGGGGTGCTAAAGGTCACAAACCTAAAGCAACTATCGTAAAAATCCAGAATAACTGAATGCATTTTCTTTTAGCCAAGTGGGCTAACATTTGGTTTTCCACATTTGGATGTTTGGGAACACAGCTGAGATCCTTAGAAACATCCTTTCAATATGGTGCAACAAGTCTAAACAAAAGATAATGGCCAATGGAAATCAGGATGTGGGTTCGGATGCACAGGGCCAAACCCTCACCACAGAGCACAGCAAGCCAAGCCTTGTCTTCCCATTCACCAAACCACTGGGAGGAATGGAAGTCAGAGGTAAGCTCTCTGCTCCATTAGAAAAGCCTTCGAAAGCCAGTCTCTTAAATCACTGGGGGGACCGGCTGCTCTCTAGGTATGGATCCCTGTATAGGATCATGGCCAGCTCATATTTTTAAGTAGCTTTGTTGGTATAATGTCACTTTTGTAAACTTAACAAGCTCTAGAAATACCAAAATATTTTCAGTTTTGATTTAACAAATATATATGGTTTGCCTGACACTTTCAAATAATTCGTTCATATGCCTACACATACTGCCACAAAAAAATAAGTTACCCCTGCCTTGCTGAAGGACTGCAAAAAGATCATTCTTTCAATACCTGACTTCTATAAGTACTGTCCAGGGCAGTGGTTCTCAACCTGGGGGTTGTGACCCCTTCAGGGGTCACATATCAGATATTTACACTGTGATTCATAGCTAGCAAAATTGCAGTTATGAAGTAGCAGTGAAAATAACTTCATGGTTGGGGGTCACTACAACATAACAAACTGTATTAAAGGGTCACAGCTTTGGAAGGTTGAGAACCACTGGCTCAGGGGCCTCAAGAATTTAGCTCCACTTGACCCTCCAGGCACACGCTCAGGGTATATTGTCCATATGGCCTTGAATCTAACTTTCCTGGAATCAGGAGTCACTACTTTATAACAGATCACTTTAGGAGATGAAACAAGAAATCTCCAATTCACCTACAGGGGACTGTCTACACTGTGACACTAACCACAGTGGCCCTCCCAGCACCAGAATACCACTGACTGTCACAGTAACAATGAAAGAATCTGTGAATGAAAGAATCAAGTTGGCTGCAGGGTCACTACTGGCCCCCAGACTTGGCCCAAAACAGAAAGAAAAATCTTGAGATCAAATCAAGTGAGCGCAAATGGATCACTAGTGCAAAGACCAAACAGACCTTTGAGTTTCCAGTAAGTACAAAAGTTCTGTAGCTTTCTAGTTCCATAGACTTTTAATAATTATAGCTGGCATGCCAGTTGGTTCATGCGTTAGGTTTATCTCATTGAGAAAAAAAATAACAGATTATGAAGTAAAAAAATATCGATTCATCTTAACCAAATGGTGCGAGCTCACTGCTCATCAACACTGCCACCTACAGAGAACGTGCTCAGCAATGGGCACTGCCGCTGGAGAAGAGCTATGTTTTTCTTCTTAGAATATTTTAATTTGGTGATTGTAGGGTAACAAAAAGACTACATAGCGGGGCAAGTCTTGAGCAATTTATAGTAGATTTATAAGTATAACCCCAAGTGAACGCAGACTGTAGGGCCAAATTAAAACCAAGCAAACTTCAAAAACAGCTTCCCTGTGAATCCACCATCCTATGGGCACGTACACTCGGAATTCTCCCACTTCTCAAATCAAAGTGTTTGATGTGATGGCAAAGCTTACTTATAGTGCAATTAGTACGTGGGAATTGGTTAGGGGCTTCTGGGGCATTGCTCAGGGGTGGTGTGGGGCCATCCCCTCAGCTGCAGCAGACACTTCCTCCCTACCTGGCAACTTCTAAAGCACTGAGGAACCAATTTTAAGTAGATTATCTCTTTAATCAATTCTATACCACAACGCTCAGCACATCACACAAGTATGATTTCCTGAACCTTACAAAAGTATCCGTTGCTACCTCACTTCAGTCTACAACAGCCTTGAGATGAACCCCCAGAAACATGCCTGAAAAACAGACGTGGACGTATGCATTACTCAGTGCTCAAATAGCCTGAGAATTTTAAACAGCAAGAATAACAAATTTCCTTTCAAAAGTTTTACCTTTTTACACACCACTTGTATTCAGTAAAGGCAAATCAGAGCGAGCAAATCCTTCCCACTAAGTATGAACACCCAAAATCCAATGTCATCGTCTCTTAACACCATCAAAAAATTAAAATTAAAAAGCTGTTAGGTAAGTCACTACCAGCAAAAGGAGAATGATTAAATTGCACGGGGCGGGGGGAGTTACAACTTGGCAACAGTTTTAAACTGTGTTCAGATTCCCTCTGATGGACGCTTTGCATTTGAACAGTACTGAAAACAAGTCTCCTAACGTGCATGTGGACAGCAGAAAAGGGGGGGACGATACAAAAATAATTATCAGTGGGTAAAGATCTGAGAACTGAATCAATCTCAAGGTAAAACTGCTACCTGTTCAGATCTTCAGAGAGAGGATGAGGGGGCGCATCTGCTTTCCCAACGGGATGGCTTTTTGCATACCCGATTTAAATAAACCACTCGAGCACATAAAAGAGGAGCCTCAGACCTCTTCTCACTAATTACCCCTGCCTGGCCCCCATGAGTTTCTTTCTCTTTAAAGCCTCACTACTTCATTACTCTGCCTTTAACTCTTCTAAATGATTCATTCTCGCCTTCTCCTGAGCACACGCTGCGGGGAAGCTAGTATTTAGGTTAAATTTCTAGTGCCACTTGCTTTGGAGAGCGTGATAAGGGGAAGCAGGAAGAATCTAATTTAATAATTCCATCACGGTGTAGAGGGGCACAATTGCAGTCCCCACCCCAAAACTAACTAGACACACAAGTCCCTCTGACAAACTATAATCTGTGCAAAGACACTAATTAGGAAAGCAGAGTCCACGTGCGGTAAGAGAGATCACCCAAGTGGCAGCCAGTTCCACACTGGGAGGGCGGGAGAGTCTGGCGGATGCCCGCAGCTGCACCGGCCTAGGCGCTCCGGGGAGAGCCTGGTTGCCTCGGACTAGAGCTTAGCTCTTGCCCAGACACTGTCTAGGCAGGGGAGAGATCAAAGGTAGAGGAGGCTAGTCCGACACTCTCAGGTGTCGCAGCGAGAGGGACAACTAGCGTGCACGGTGCAGGCAATCCCAGCCCCAGCCCGCGCCTCCACGCTCCGCCTGGTCCAGCGCCCCTCGTCTTACCGTCCCAGCTCTGACTCCACCTCGAAGAAATTGCTCAGAGCATCCCGGTTGGAGCCGTCGATCCAGTAATCCGGGACGAGGTTCCCAGACCCTGGGGCACTGGCGGTGACTGAGGAGCAGGACGAGGAACAGGAGGGCACCGTGACTTTCAGCATCTTCGCCGCGGGACTCCGGAAGCCGCCGCCGCTGCCCGAGCCGGAGCAGCCAGCCGCCGCCTGCAACACGGGAGCGAGAGGAGGCGTCCTTCAGCGCGCACACGCCCACCGCCGCGCCGGGCTGCGGCTCGCCTCCGCGCTCGGGAGCGGGAGCGAGGGCGGGCGGAGAGCCTGAGACGGTGAGCACCAGTGCAGGGGAACCCGGAGCCACCGCCAGCCGGCAGAGACCAAGCAGGGCGCCGCAGAGCTTTGGCGCCCTCCCCCTCGCTCCCGCTGCCCCACCTCCGCGCCTCCCTCCCGCCTGCCCTGCCAGCCCCCTCCCTGTGCTGCTCTCCCAGGCTGTGGCAGCCGCCGGCCACCTATCGCGTTTGCAAAAACAGGAGCTTAGGGGAAGACACTAGGACCCCGGGCGAGCGTCTTTCTGTACGCCCTCCGGCAGGAGCCTGGAAAGAGACCGCTCTGTCGGAGGCGAGCACACGGAGTGGAGGCCACCAAGTGCAGGATGAAAAAGGAACCTGGTCATTGTTGGAGAAACTCATGTTTCCTGGAGCGTGGCTCGAAGCGGGCGAGTCCCTTCCACCTTGCACCAGCTAACCAGCCACCCCTTGCTGGTCCCTATGTCAGAGCTTATATGGATGATAGAGGAGCGTGTCCTGGGGTTGCCAGCTCCTGGCAGGCCTTCTCTGCTGGAACTCAGCGCACACTGGAGAGGGATGGGCCTAGGTCCATGCTGACCTGATTCACCTTTGAGTGAAGTCTTCAATTTGTCATCGCTGCTAGTGGCGTTGTCGCCTCTAGCTGTGCTGGAGCTTCTAAAAGAGCACACACTTGGCTGTATCTAGTTCAATTTCAGCATCTGAAGGCCAGCAGCTGAAACGGCTCAACGAAAGGCTCCCAAGCAGGCAAACCTGCCTTAAGGCAGGACCTGTCACCATTCTTGACAGAGAAGGTTGCTACAGTTAAGAGCTTTTTTCTTCCCATGAGCTGTACCCCATCATAAGCATTCTAATGTCCATCCATCATCTGCCAGGGCGATTTTAAGTACTGGTTGAATGGATACCTTTGGGCTTTGTTTCTTCTCAGATTTCAACAAAGATAAACAACAATTAGTTGTAACATTGTAATGTGTGTGTGCAATAATTACTCCCACATCAAATTTCCAGCTAAACGGCTCCTAGGCCATTTAATACTACAAAGATATTAGGGACTTTTTTAATCTACCTTTTCTCCAATGTATGCTAAACTCTTCTCAGCAAGTCTCCACTCCTGAAAGCATCAGTCACAAATATGTTCCAATGTTTCCCTCGAATTTGTTGAGATAGTACTTACATACTGGTGAAATCTCCACCACCAAAACAAAACAGTTCTAATAGGAGTGTTTAATAATAATTAATAGGAAATAAAAACTCAATGCAGAACTCTTCCATGGAGGTGATGATGGCGAGCAAATGTTCAAAATGCAATGCTCTACAAGTAGCAAAAATATGAAAGTTTCATTCAAGATTGAGTGTATGCGGGGTGATTTGGTGAGAAACCAAAACTGCACTGCTTCACTAATCTTTGTGCTAAAATATCAAGCTCATAAACAAAGCAAGATACTAATGTCTAAATTCTGGTTCTCTCAAAGTTAGTTTGCCTTAGCTGGCAATGGCAGTGGGAAACAAAGACATGACATTGTTGCTAGACTAGTTGTAATCACAGCTCTTAGAGACAGAGGCAGCAGTGGCTGTAAACGCTTGTCTGCTGTCAACTAGTTTACAATCTGGGCTCAAAGCAAGTACACTACATCGAAGATATGGTCACCCCATTCTTGCCCTGCATTTTTTGTAAACAATGGTTGGAGAAAGAGCCTATGTGTAGTACAGAGGTGATCATGGAAATGACATTTACATTTTGTCATGAGTTTAGTCATTTGACTTCTATTCTCTTCACAAATGACTTCCGGGAAAAAAAAAACGCAACAGATGAAGTTTGACAAGAGTACATCATTATCCCCTCATTTTCAGCTTCACTGCCTGTGTTTGCAACAACCTGCAGTAAACCGAAGTGTGAAAATATTAGATAGAAAATTCCAGAAGTGAGCCGTTCTCGCGTTTTGAATTCCCTACTGTACTGGGCAGAATGATGAACTCTGCTGGCCTACTCTGGCCTACCCAATGTATGAGTCAGTCTTTTGCCCAGTGTATCCTGCCACTGTGTGCTACCCTCACCATAGGTCAACAGTGTGGCTTTGGGCAGAGCAGCATGTATGCCGAATTCAGAGCTACCTGTAGTTTCAGGCATCCACTGGAAGTCTTGGCTTGTATGCTTCGTGGAAGGCAGTGAGGAGGTGATGTATTTTGCTTGATCCGTGAAGCTTCCTTTTTCATTTTAAACAGATGAATATAAAATAGCATTATTTTGAATCAGGTGAAACAAAGATTAAATACATGAAATTTATCATTTTTGCTAAGTCTTGACTAAAATGAAAAAAATGGAAATACAAATAAATCAAAAGACCTACTGTTGAACATATGGACAAACAGTAATAGACTCAGATTTGGAAGACTTGAAATCCAGACTTGGAGGAGGAAAAGCTCATAAGAAAAGTCCAATTCTTAACCACAGGAGATGAAGAAATGCTTTGGAGCAGGAAACAGAGAAGAAGACATTGGACCAATGTGTTTAAAGGCATCCTGTGGCCCTGACATGCCTAGCCATTCCAAACACTCCATCCCTAAAGCCTAAGAGAAAACAGCAGATCTGATTCTGTAAATATTCAACAAGGATAAATTTTGTTTTAGGTGAGATGATGCAACCGATTCCATAGTCAAAATGGAAATTAAGTGGAATTCTGGGAAATCAGAAATCCAACGCATACACCTGTACTCTCATAAGATGCTGACAAATTCTTATCTTATGTGTTTCCTGTCCCCATCTGTACAGAGACTAGATGATTCTTCAGGAAAAATGATTCTCAGTTCCCAAGGTCACTGAGAACTACATGGACCAGTAGCTGGGGTTTGCCAACAAAACAGCCTGCCTTCTGCTCTCTTTCAGGATGAGAAATCAAAGTGAGGGCCTTGCACACGGGGGGCAGTGCTCTGCCACTGAGCTACAGAACCACTCCTTACGATTTCTGTGAGTCCTCCACCATTGAACAGCTTCCTCAATCTCAGCTACCAAAGGAGCTGTTTAATGGAGAATTAAACGTCCATTCTAACACCGGAATGAACAATTTCTCATTCTGATAATGGCCAAGTGGGTTGTACAAGTCTCCTATATATAAAAATCATATTTCTTGGTCTACATATAACAGTTAATAAGATATCCAGAGTAGCAACAGAATTGGGATGAAATGAGAATTGTGTCACCCACAGAAAAAGAAACATTTTTGAGCAAGTTTCAGTCTTCATATCTTTAAGTATCGGACAACAAACATTTCTGCACTACCCAGATAGTAGAAACCGAGAAGAAAATTGCAGAAAAAAATATGAACCACAATGGAGAAATTTACAGTCCATACGTAATCTGTGCCAAAAGAATAGGCCAATTTCTTAAGCTGTGGAAATGTGTACTAACTTTCAATAATACCAGGGGGAAAAAAATAACCAGAAGGGTAAAGAGCTAAGGGAAAGGTGCATGGTTTGAAGTGTGAGTTACATGACACTGGGCTAGAGAGATGGCTCAGTGGTTAACAGTGTTGGATGCTCTTCCAGAGGACCCAGGTTCAATTCCCAGCACTCACGTGGAAGCACACAACTGTCTGTAACTCCAGTTCCAGGAGACCTGACACCCTCACGTAGACAGGCATGCAGGCCATACGCACAAAGTAAATAATTTTTTTAAAAAGTTAAACCAATTTAAATGTGTGTTTGAGTGACAGAATTAAGAAATAAGTTTGTATGAGAAATAGAATAATTTAAATCTCTTCAGCTAATCCTTGATAACATCTAGCATATAATTTTTAAAAATTGCTAGACACGTAAAATGATAAGGAAATGTGAATTGGGGCTGATAGTAAAATTACGCAAACTAATTCCAAGATGATTCATCGCTTGATACTGATGAAGAAATATTTAAAACAGAAAATATAAGTGTTTAAATAATTAATTAAAAGGACGGTAGGATAATGAGAATAATGCTGGGGGGGGGTGGGGATTCCTACCAGAGAACTCAAAAATACTCAAAAGAATTACCAGAGATTTTAGGACCAATATAAATTATCTGAATTTTAGAAATTACATGCAAAGGGCTCAGGAAGACTGTGGTTGACAGAAAGCAGGGTGGGTGGACTTCACATCAGGTAGCATCAATGCCTAAGACAGAGCTCAGTAAACTTCACCTCCTTGTACTCATGCCTGAGTTCCCCTCCCACACTGAACTGTGGCTGGCCCCGGTGAAAAACAGAATACGATGGGCGTGCAGGTCATAAAGGCAGAGCCGATGATGTCTCCCTTCCTTTATGTGCTCATTCCGAAGAAAGGACACTCAGGCAGACACATGCAAGCTCCTAGAAAGAACACCCGACTCTCTAGCTCAGCAAGTGAGCTACCACGGGAGTAGATCCTGAATTCAAATCAAGCCTTGGGTGACTTCAGGTCCAGTAAGCATCTCACTACAAATTCATGGGAGATCCGAGTCAAAATAATTCAAATGAGATAGTTGATCCTTCAAGATTATTTGGAATTCTATACATAGAGAAGTTGTAAGACGAATAAATACTGTGACTTCAAAACAGTAGATTTTGAATCAATTTTTATTCAATAATAAAGAACTAGTAAAATATAGTTATTATTTAATCCAAGAAATGAAAAGATGTAACACTGAAAGAATAAGCAAGAAATTGGTTTGTAGGATAACACCATGATTTCATACTTACAAATGAGACTTGTGGAGAAATAAGAGACTAGAGCAGAAAACTTACTTGGAAAAACTATAGACTGAAATTTCCATCAGATTTTGTGAAATAACTTTTGTTATAGATCCAAGAATCTCAACAAACTAAACAGTAAGTAGAAATAACACCATCTGTGTCAAACATTTGAAATCAGGAGATGTTTTTGTTAAGTTTTGAATGTATCCATATTACACATTTAGGGAAGAAATGATACAAAAACACATTGCTGCTCATCAAAAATGAGTTCTAATTTGTGCACCCATATATTTTCAGATGCATGCATGGCCTTCTACTGAAATGTGGACTGTTTACCATGGGCTCCACATTTGTAATATATTTGTTTTTATTTTACATGTATGGATATTTTGTACGCTTGTATTCTAAACTGCATGAATTCGGTGTCCATAGAGGGGTGTAGATGGCATTGTTTTGCCTACGACTGGAGTTAAAGACAGTTATGAGCTGACATGGGGTACTAGGAACTGAAATCTGGTCTTCTGGGAGAGCAGCAAGTGCTGTTGACCACCGAGCCATCTCCAGATCTACCTACTCTTAAAAGCTGACTATCCTCGCAGCAACTATCGATTGTCAATGGTGCTTCAGCTAAAGGTGGGACTTTGTCCTTACCTCTCCCTTCACGGTGGAATTCGATCTTGCTTATGTTTATACAGATATTGTGTATGCTATCACAACTACTGTAAGGTTATATGTTTGGTCTCCTGCTGTAGCCAGAAGACGTGTCCCTTGTAGACATGTACTGACTTTGGCTAGCACAGTCTTTGTCTGCTTCTTCTGAAATGATTCTTGATCCCCAGAGAAGAGTGTGTGATATTGATGCCCCAGGGAGGGCTAAGTGTTCCATAGTCCCTTATTCTTAGAACCTTGGCCAATTGTGGGTCTCTGTGTTAATCACCATCTACTGCAAATAGAAACTTCTCTGATGAAGGCTGAGATATACGGCTGTAATGATAGGTCACTGGGAGATGATTTAATTCTGTATAAGTTTAGCAGGATAATGACAGTGGGTCTGCCCTAGGGCCTATGCCTTGTCTATCTACAGACTCTTGGCCTGATAATGATGCCATTATCAGTGTGGGCTTCATCTTGTGGAGTGAAACTCAAAGCAGAAAGTGGATGATTGCTCACATGATGGTTGTGCCACTTTTCTTTTTTTTTTTTTACCCAAAACTGGGTGTGTAGGGGAGGGGCAGTGAATCTGGGATAAGCTTGCAGCAGGAGGAAATATGATCAAAATATAGTGTACACAATTTTCAAAGAACTAATAAAAATATGGCCCAAAACTAAAGTAATGAACTTGCTAACGTAATTTAACTTAGAAGATAGATAACTGATAAATAAATATAAAAGAATTCTATATCCCACAAAATGACTTTCGAAATTGACATCCAAATATAAATAAACTATTCATGAAAGAACTCATGGCCAGGAGATTATCACTATAAGGGAATGTGATTTTTCTGAAGTAAAACAAACCAGAGTAAAACCAAGCTACACAGAAAAGAATGAAGAGCAGCAGAAATGAGCAGGAATGTCGGTTTAAATGGCTATATAATTTAGAGACAACACATAGTTTAAAACAAAAATTTTAACATTGAATTTTATTATTTATAGTATACATATGTGTATAATATGGCATGAAATACTAGATAAAGTTCCTTGTATATCCTATTTGGGAAAGATATAAATTAATGCCACAGAAAGCAGATTTACGCTTCTCCAGGACCATGATGGGGTAGAGATTGAGTACAAAGGGGCTCAGGGGACTTGTGAAGTATGTGATTGCTGTGATTACAGGACTTTGCATATTTATTAAAACTCCAAAATATGTGTTTGAAATCTCTTAACTTTGTTATATACAAATTGTATACCAATAGTAGCATTTAATTAGCTGTACATCAATAACAACAGTTGGAGCATAGCCAGTGCACTAAATTAGGTAAATTCAAAAGACAACAATTATTGGAAAGAAAAAGTTTAATTCTTCCAGATACTGAATTAATTGAGAAACCTAAACTTTACCACTGAATTTGGCACAGTCACATACACAAACGCTGTATAAAACAATTCATTCAGACTGGAGAGATGACCCGATGGTCAAGAGCCTTGCTTCTCTTCCAGAGCACCCGACTTCCTTTCTCAGCATCCACACCAAGAGGCTCACACCACCTGGAATTATATGGCTCCAGGGATCTATGCCCTCTTTTGGAATTTTCAGGCATTTACACCCCTGGCACACAATGACACAAACACAAAACATACACACAAAACAAAAAATAGAAATTTAAACATCAGTTATATTTCTATACACCAAGGAAATAATAGAGTAAATACAAATATTCCATATACAATAGGATAAAAAGCATAGCAATATGCCTATTCAAGTTTTCAATTCCTCTGTGCTTAAAGTTGCCAAGTGACAGAAATTAAACAAGATACAAATAAATGGAAATGTAACAATGTCACTGTTGAAAAGATTCAATTTTGGTAGCAAGCCTATTCTCCCCCTTACTTATCTTAACAAGTTTTTTTTTCCTGCAGAAAATCAAGTTTATCCTAAAATAAGTTTAAAAAATACTACAAAGCAATATTGTAAAAGAACAAAGTTGTAAGTCTCAATTCAACATAAGATTTATTGTTAAGCAAAAAAAAGACTAGTAAAAAATAATTCTGAAGCATATACATGTGACCAATTAATTTTTGAAATAATTTTGAGCATTAAATGAACAAATTAATATATTTTTGATAAGTGATAACACAGGAAATGGGCCCTAACATATTCTTTGCATCACAGATAACATGTGCTGAAGCTAGACCAACAGTAACACTCCAGAAAGAAAACAGTAAGGAATAGCTCCTAGACCCACCATTAATGCATCTCAGATATGACTTAATGAGTTCTCTATTCTCTAAACAAAAATTTTTTAATTAGAATATAAAAAATTTTAAAACTCCTTTATAACAAAAGATATAATTAAGTGAAACAAAGCCACAAACTGGGAATTAATGTTTTCAAGACAAATACTTAATGAAGATTATATATTGAGAATATATAAAGCATTTTTAGAAATCAATAAGAAAAAATAACCATTGTTTTAAAAATGAACAGGGGCTGGAAAGATGGGTCAGTGGTGATGGACACTGAATACTTTTTCAGAGGACCTGGGTTCAATTCACACAATTCACAGTGCCCAAATGGTGGCAAACAAACATCTGTAATGCCAGTCTCAAGGGAGCCTACATCTTCTGCCTACTGTGTACACCAACCTACATGTGGTACACAGATTTACATTACATCCTCCGCCTAATGTGTGCACCAGCCTACATGTGGTACACAGGCGTACATTACATCATCTTTTGGCCTCTGTGTGCACCAGCCCAAATGTGCTACTCAGACATACATAAAATCTTTTTTTTACCTACCATGTTAACCAGTTTACATGTGGTATATGGACATACATTACATCATCTTTTGACCTCTACATGCACCAGCCCACAGTTGGGACACACATTTACGTGCATGCAAAACACCCATACACATGAAATACAAGTAACTCTCAAAAAAATAAGCCAAAATACCAGGTTAAGGTTGAACACTTCAGGTCAGGGATGAACACAAGACAAACAGAATCCACACAGACAAAATGAGTTAAAAAAATATGCTAAGAAAGCTACAAACTGAACCAGACTCTGATAAGACAGACTCTCCTGGTGGTGGTTTAAAAATAACTATGATGTTAAAAAATTCTAATGTAAAAAGTGAAGCAGTGAGATTAGCAGATGATTTCAGCAAAGAAATGAGAATGAAAAGACCCAGAATTTCAAGAAGCAAAAACCTCTCCAGATCAAAAAGGAAGAATTCTTTAGCCTACCCATCAGTAGATGTGGCATAGCTCCAGAAAGCCTCTGTGAAATGTCAAAAAGGCAAGGGAATCCTTCAAAGGCAGTGTTTCTCAACCTGTGTGTAGTGACCCTCTTCAGAGTCAAAGGATCCTTTCACGGGGGCTGTATAAGATCATCTGCATATCAGATATTTACATTATGATTCATAACAGCAAAATTGCAGTAATGTAATAACAACAAAAATAATTTTATGGTTGCAAATTTGAAGAACTTTATTAAGGGGTCATTGCATTCGGAAGGTTGAGAACCACTGTTCAAAGGCACTAAAATATATATGAGGTGGGAGTCTCCTCTGTGTGCTGTGAACACCATTGGTTAATAAAGAAGCTAATTTGGGCCTATTGCAGTGCAGAATAAGGCAAGGGGTAAATTCCAAGCAGATAGAGAAAGAGAGAGTAAGCAGAGTAAAAACGGAAGCCATGTAGCCGCCACTGGAAACAGACGCCAGACGCCAGATGGAACCTTACCAGTAAGCTACAACCACATGGCAATATACAGATTAATAGAAATGGGTTAATTTAAGATATAAGAGCTAGCTAGAAATATGTGTAGGCTAATAGGAAAGCAATGTTTTAATTAATACAGTTTCTGTGTGCTTATTTCTGATCTGTGTGGCTGGGAAATGAATGAGCAGCCTCCACCTACAGAATGGCACCCAATGTGGGGCTCAGTATATCCACATAAAACCTCAGAGAACTTGAAAAGTAATTCTAGACACACACACACACACACACACACACACACACACACACTAAGTTTAGTGCAGTTTCTTGGTAGGCACAATTTTTTTTCCTGATGGGCTATAGCAAGTAGGAGTGAATGACTCCCTTGAGACAGGCACAGTAAAAACTGCAGGACTTCTTTAAAAATTGGCGGCCTCCTGATTCGCCAGTACAAATGGCCCTGACTCTTTCGGGAGGTCTGGCTATGAACATTTAAATGGGTTTTGTGAGCAGAGTGCTACAACTTACTTAATGGCAACATAGACCTGCTGTGTGCCTGGAAATAGGGCTGTGAGCATGGCTCACAGAGCTGGCACTGGATGGGCCTCCACCATGTTGGACTGGGTAGATCCAAAAGGCAAAGCAGCCTTAGTCCTAACCATGGCTGCTGAACATTTAAAAAACAAAAGTGCTCCTGGTCAAAAAATAACTACAGATACACATGCAATAAAGACAAGTCCAGATGGAAAGGAGCTCTAAATGGGTCACGGTGTTGGATAAATGTACATAAGCTTGGGAAAGAGAAGAAATAGTTATGAAAAGAAGTAATGGTTTTTTTAAATAAAACCTTTAAAGAGACAGAGTACAGACAGTCATAGTTTAAAGAAATAAAGAAAAATAAGCCACTTAAAGTAGAATATACAGAGAGTCTGGATTTTGCATATTATTGTGTTTTCTCTAAATTTTTTGACTGTGAATGATCTAAGTAATGATCTTGCTGTGGGAGCTCATTCTATTCCTTCAGCCAATAGCCACTGAGATACCAGCCCACTGGGGCATGATCTCTTTCTCTTTAAAAAGCAGCCGCAGCCCTCTGCTCGCTCTCTTGCTCCAGCGACTAGACTCCTTTCCTGGCTGTCATGTAGGATGGTGTTCTGTAAGTTTTTTCCCCTCAAATAAGTAACCCTTTGAATCCAAACTGGTGTGGGATTGTTTCGCGCTTTATCTGGCGCCTAACGTTTGGTTTTAGAATCACCCCATCACCCCCCATCCCCCATCTCCTAGCTTGGCTGCCTGCCTCTGGCTCAGCTGTCTGCCGCCAGCTCGGTTTGGCACGAGCCCTCCCTCAGCCGTGGAAACTCCACACCTCCCGGGATCCACGGGCCTGGAGAGTCTGAGTGGGTTTTAAGTGCAGCGCTTGGGCAGCGGGAGTCAGAGAGCAAGCCGTTGCCACATGCGGTAGAAGCACTATTTGAAATACCTGCCACTGTGTTTGCATTTGCAATGTGACCTTTCTCCCAGCAGAACAGCATAGGGACGCTAGGCAGGCAGTCAGCCATTCGCACAGCGGCTGTATCATGATCCCCTGTATCGGGTCAGAGCAGGGCGGGCACCCAGGGTGAGCCGTGCTGTTCATCAGCCACTGGAGTACATCTAACTTCTCGAGTACCACAGGTTCTATCCTGACACTGGTCCATTGACTCTAGTTGCGACTCGGAAACAGCACCATCTGCTGGTTAACAGGTAAAATGGCAGGTTTAATTTTTAATGGGACTTTAGCTGCTGCTTTTGCTGCCAATATGCCTATATACCTATGGAGATACCTCAATTTCCTGGTTATTATGTTTCAGAATCCTTCTTCATATTATATCATTATGGAAGTATATGACATTAATTGATAGGATTAATATCATGATAGGCAAAATTGACTCCTTATCTAAGGGTACTAGGAACTTACCTGAAAGGGTCCAGGCTGTTGAATTTGACTTTCAGAAGTTATCACAGAGTTTTGATAAAGTAACAGATAGAATATACCTCCAGGATGGCCACTTACACGATATCTGGGGGCAGTTCAAGGAGGAGATGTTATCTTTGAAAGGAAACATTAAAACCTTGCAATCACAGGTGCAGAATGGAGACCAGAAAATTAATACCATAGGGAAATCACTAAAAACCTTTGCAGGTCAAGAAATTCAGGCCTTACGTGAGACAATAATTAAGAGATTTGAAATAATTGAGGAAATTATAAGAGCTGATGAACTGGGTGAGAAGACACAAGGGCAGGATACAATGCCACCACCAGCTGTCACAACTGGTTTACCCAGGGTTTTAGCAACATACCCTGTAATTTATTCTGACAAAGCATCAAATTCTCAAGGCTCAAAGGGAGCCAAAGAAGCTAGATGAATGCCAGTAGGAATAAATGACCTAAAGGAAATTAAGCAAGCTGTCGTTAATTATGGCTTGCACTCTACATTTGTTAAGGAAATGATAAGAACTTGGGCTTCTAATGTCAGGGCTATACTCCATGATTTCTCCCAGTTAGCCTTAGTAGTGTTGGACGATGGACCTTCCTTGATGTTTGGAGTTTATTTCAGAGAAGAATCCAAACATATGGAACAGCAAGGAAGTGCAAAAGGTGTGGAGGTTTTGCAGGAGCAAATTCTTGGCATAGGAGCGTATGCTGATCCACAGGTACAAGCTCTTTATGATGAAGAAGTATTGTCCCTCTGCCACAAAGCAGCCTTGAATGCCTGGGATAGGATACCAGAACCAGAGAAAAAGATAGAGCCATATACCAGGGTTAGGCAGGGACAGGGAGAACCCTATACTGACTTTTTGCAAAGATTAATTAAGGCTCTGAACATAGGAGTAACAGACTCAGAAGCTAGACGACTAATTCTTGAATCGCTGGCTTTTGAAAATGCAAACTTAGACTGCAAAAAGATAATTGGGCCTTTAAGGTCTAGATCAGCACCTATGGATGAATGGATCCAGCATACCATAAATTTTCAGACCTTTAATTACGATGATGAATCTTGGGTAGGAGACGCGATTTCCAAAGCGATGAGGGGACATCAACCTGCCAAATGTTTTAATTGTGGTAAATTAGGACACCTAAAAAGGGATTGCAGGCAAGGAATTTCACTTCAAGGAATAACACTTCATCTGGAAATGGCAGGAATAGGAGACCTCGGCCTTCAGGTATATGTAGGAGGTTTGGTAAAGGACAACACTGGACCAATGAATGCAGATCAACAACAGACAGACAAGGCAACCCAATACCATTGGGAAACTCCCTGAGGGGCCTCTCACAGGCCCCCCAAGCCAAAAGTGGCCCAGCCATTTCCAGTAACTGTGGAGGACATGTCACACCAGGAAAATTAAAAACTCTAGAAGCTTCTGTGCAAGACCATAAGGTTCTAAATGATGGTTCAAATTTGGAGGATAAGTCAGAAATTCAATAAGGAAATAAGAAGCATACATATTGGCAAACCTCTATAAATGCTCAGAGACCAAAGCTGAGAGTAAGTATAAATGGAATTATGATTGTTGGCTTGATAGACACAGGAGCAGATGTGAGTATCATCACTCCAGAATCTTGGCATCCAAATTGGCTTATTCAAGAGGCAGATGTTCAATTACTAGGAATTGGAACCATATCTCGAGTTAAACAAAGCACGAGATGGGTTAACTGTATTGGGCCAGAAGGTCAAAGAGAAAAGCTAAGGCCATATGTAGCTAATATTGCAATAAATTTATGGGGCTGTGACCTGCTACAGCAATGGAATACCCAGATTAACATTCCTGTAGTCCCAGGAACTCATAATTCTGGGAAGGATGTAACAAGGTACTATGCACAAAGGTCACCATCCATTCAGGCTGTACAAGAACATAAAGCAACTAACAAACCTTTAGAGGTACCAACAGCCCTACCTTTAAAAAGGCTAATTGAGAAGCCAATATGGGTTAAGCAATGGCCTCTAGCTGAAGATAAATTGCAGGCTTTAGAAAAATTGATACAGGAGCAATTAGATGCTCGATATATTGAGGAGTCAACTAATCCTTGGAATTCTCCTGCGTTTGTTGTAAAAAAGAAATCTGGTAAATGGAGAAGGGTGACAGATCTAAGGGCTGTCAACAAGGTAATTAAACCTATGGGCCCTCTACAGTCTGGAATTCCTTTGCCTTCTCTGTTACCAAAAGGATGGCCTCTTATAGTTATTGATCTGAAGGATTGCTTCTTCACTATACCTTTACAAGAAACGGATAGAGAAAAATTTGCCTTCACAGTGCCTACTTATAATAATTCTCAGCCTACTAGGAGATACCAATGGACTGTCCAACCACAGGGAATGCTCAATAGCCTCAGCCTGTGTCAATACTTTGTAAGTCAGCCATTGGAAATAATACATAAGCAAATCCCTAAGTCTATAATTTACCATTACATGGATGACATTTTGCTATCTGATTCAAACATAGATACTTGAGAAAGAATGTTTGAGGAAGTGAAGATAGTTTTGCCTAAATGGGGATTATTTATAATAATTCTCAGCCTACTAGGAGATACCAATGGACTGTCCAACCACAGGGAATGCTCAATAGCCCCAGCATGTGTCAATACTTTGTAAGTCAGCCATTGGAAATAATACATAAGCAAATCCCTAAGTCTATAATTTACCATTACATGGATGACATTTTGCTATCTGATTCAAACATAGATACTTGAGAAAGAATGTTTGAGGAAGTGAAGATAGTTTTGCCTAAATGGGGATTATTTATAATAATTCTCAGCCTACTAGGAGATATCAATGAACTATCCTCCCACAAGGGATGCTCAATAGTCTCACATTGTGCCAATATTTTGTAAGTCAGCCATTGGAAATAATTCACAAGCAATTCCCTAAGTCTCTAACTTTCCATTACATGGATGACATTTTGTTATCTTATTCAAATAAAGATACTTTAGATAGGATGTTTGACGAAGTAAAGAAAGTCTTGCCTAAATGGGGATTAGAAATTGCTCCTGAAAAGATTCAAAGAAGAGATTGTGTTACAGAATAGGTTTATAGAAAATTAGGACATAAAAGGCACAAATTAGGAGAGACCAGTTATGGACTCTTAACAACTTTCAAAGATTGTTAGGAGTCTTTTCCAGTCTTCGACCAGAGGTTGGGATAACAACTGATCTAATAATTCATTTAAACAAAATCTTAAATGGTGTCAAAGATTTGAATAGTCCCAGAGAATTAACAGCTGAAGCAGAAAAGAAACTGACAATGGTTGAGGAAAAATTACAGGAGGCACATGTGGATAGGATAGGGTATTCTAGTCATATTGCCTTCCAGAATTTCTCCTACAGGAATTTTAATGCAGAAGGAAGATATTATTTTAGAATGGATCTTTTTACCACACAAACCAAGTAAAAAATTAAAAACTTATGTAGAAAAGGTCTCTGAATTAATTATAAAAGGTAAACTGAGACTTCGGCAACTAGTGGGTATAGACCCAGCAGAAATTATAGTGCCTTTCACTACTGATGAAATAAAAAGGTTATGGGAAAGGGCTTGTGCTAATTTTCTGGGAGAAATTAATAGCAACTATCCCAAAAGTGGCAGACTTAACCTTATAAAGAGAACTTCTTGGATTCTTCCTCGAATTGTACGTGATGCTCCAATAACTGGAGCCCATACATTTTATACTGATGCTAATAAATCAGGGAAGGCAGGTTACAAATCAGACGAATTGAATAAGGTGGAACAAAGCCCTTGTACTTCTGTCCAGAAGGCAGAATTATAGGCCATTCTTATGGTGCTAAGGGATTTTAAAGAGCTTCTTAATATAGTTACAGATTCACAGTATGCAGAAAGAGTTATCTTGCATATTAAAACCGCTGAATTTATACCAGATGATACAGAGTTGACTTCATTGTTTATCCAGGTACAGACATAAACAGGAATAGGCTTTGTGCGATGTATATAACACACATCCAGTCACATATGGGTCTGCCAGGTCTTCTAGCACAAGGTAATGCAGAAATTGATCAATTATTGATTGAAAGCGTGTTGCAGGCCTCTGAATTTCATAAAAAAAATCACGTCAATAGCAAAGGTTTAAAGAAAGAGTTTTCCATTACATGGCAACAAGCTAAGGAGATTATAAAGAAATGCCCTACTTGCTCTTTCTATAATCAAACACTGTTGCCTACAGGAAGTAACCCAAAGGATACTCAAAGGAATGAAATCTGGCAGATGGATGTGTTCTACTTTGCAGAATTTGGAAAATTAAAATATGTACATCACACCATTGATACTTATTCAGGCTTTCAAGGGGCAACTGCTTTAAGCTCAGGAAAAAGCTGATTCAGTAATCAAACATTTATTAGAAGTTATGGCCATCATGGGTATACCTGCACAAATAAAGACAGATAACGGTCCAGCTTATATCTCTAGGAAAATAAAACATTTTTTTGCTTATTATAATATTAAGCATGTTACAGGTATACCATACAATCTTACAGGTCAAGCAGTCATAGAAAGATCAAATCGAACTATAAAGGATATGTTACACAAACAGAAAGGGGTGGAAAATGCCCCCAGAAATAGATTACATAATGCCTTATTAACCTTGAATTTTCTTAATGCTAATGAGAAAGGAACAACATCAGCAGAAAGATATTGGATAATGGAAAAATCTGCTGAATTAAATCAACCAGTTTATTTCAAGGATGTGCTGACCTCGTAATGGAAGCCAAGGCATGTGCTGCGTTGGGGAAGAGGTTTTGCTCTTGTTTCCACAGGAGAAGAAAAATTGTGGATACCATCAAAATTAATAAAGGTTTGGTTTGAAGAGGAGAAACCTTTGGAAGGGAGACATGACAGCTCATCTACAATGATGAGATCATCGAGAAAACTGACTAGGTTCTGTAAGTATAAAAATCAAATATATGTTTATGTTTCTAAATTTATAGAGCTGGTTTTGGAGTTGGACTCTGGCTCAGTCCCTCTCTAATTCCAAGCCTGTTGTTAAGAGAAAAACCCAGAGTTTCTGGAGTTTCTGTCTCATGTCAAGAGCCATGATATGGGACAGAAAGAAAAATAAATTTAGAAAACATCTTTGCTTTTCTTCATATCTATTTTTGTCTTTATCATGCCTTTCATTGAATATATAAACCATATATGTCTATATAAATAATGTTTAAGTTTTCCACAATGAACAATGAATTTTTCCTGCAGCTATCTTTGAAGTTTCCAAGAAGAAGATGGGGCCCCATAACAACAACTCCACCTGGTTGATATGATGTCATGATGCTGATAGCGCTACTACAAGGCCTGTTTTGGGTACCAGCTGCACAAGATGGTTCCAACTTGGTTAGCTGAAATAGTACACATCTTTCACAACATTCTATCCAGACCGCCACAAAATACTCAGAGACTATTTGCAATTTTACCAGACATTGATCTTGAAATTTAACCATCATTTTACTTTCACAGGATCCCCTAGAAAGAACATCACCCTCATGACAGCTGGAAGTAATTCTAGAGGACGACATCCCCTCTCCCAGCACAGTTTGTCCTCGGGTTTAGGGACATCATTTAGGGGTTGATTATAGTTGGTATACGGATGAAGGTTGGGGGAGGAATTTTATAAACTCGGGGATCTTTTTGAAACAAAAAAGAGGGAAAATTGGATGATGGGATAATAGATTGGTATTTGTGAGTTATTGTTTATAGATGATTACATTGGCATAGATTCTTGTATATGGATGCAAAGTTAAATTATATTGAATATTGTATGCATACATGCTTCTACCTCTGTTTAAAACATTTTTTATATATTGTATTGATGCAGTATACATTTCTATCTCTGATTAAGATACTTATATATTGCTTATGTAATGATATATTTTTTTACCATATTGCAATGTATACTTGTACACTGTTTACATTTGGAGGTCTTTGTCCCCATTTATTGCACAGATATTTATTGTTTTAGTCTTTAAGTTAGAGAGGTCGTAAAAATTATATATTAATAGTCACATATGTTTGTCATATTTATAGCTAGACTAATCAGGTTTTTTAGATACATAGAGATTATATTCTGTATAAATAGATAATCTTCAACCTCTTCAAAGAGCTGTAGAAAAATGGCATTTAATCTAACTTAGAGTTCTGTGGTAGTGAGACACAATCGCTTCTGGCAATTCTGATCTATTCCCAAGAGATTGTTGAGCACCAAAAACACTCCACTTGGAGCTTGTCTTCTTGGCAAAACTGGCCTCTGGGCAAGGAACTGCCCATACCTCAACTACTGACAAAATACATAGTATCCGGAAATGGATAAGCAGAACTGTCAAATCTTGCCAAGACAGGGTAAGACAGTTTTGAAAAATTTCTTGCCTTTAAAAATAATCTGTCAGTTATTCTAGGCCTTAGCCAAAGTTGGCTGCTTCAACGCTGCAAACGTGACTTTGGGTGATTGCCCAGGTAGCCAGTTGTCTCTGTGATTTGTTGCATATTTTGGAAGTTGTTTGATTGCACTTCCTAATTACTCAGGTAACATTATTTCCCTTCTCAGATCTTCAATGGGGTTGAAGACTAGATAAATGTAGTTACTTTCCTTTCATGACTTGGCCAAGTTATTTATTATACAAGACTCAAGCTAGTTAGAATAGGATATTTGTTCTTATTGTACATAATTTTGTAGTAGGTTTAGAACTCTCTTACTTAAACAAAAGGGGGAGGTGCTGCGGGAGCTCCTTCCGCTCCTTCAGCCAATAGCCGCTGAGATACCAGCCCACTGGGGCGTGGTCTCTTTCTCTTTAAAAAGCAGCTGCAACCCTGCGCTCACT
This sequence comes from Ondatra zibethicus, assembly GCA_004026605.1. Lineage (NCBI taxonomy): Eukaryota > Metazoa > Chordata > Mammalia > Rodentia > Cricetidae > Ondatra > Ondatra zibethicus. The sequence continues at coordinate 143,290 of PVIU01001698.1, forward strand.
CTCTTGCTCCAGTGACTAGACTCCTTTCCTGGCTGTCCTGTAGGACAGTGTTCTGTAAGGTTTTTCCCCTCAAATAAATAACCCTTTGAATCCAAACTGGTGTGGGATTGTTTCACGCTTTATGATCTAAGACAGCTCATTGTAGGGGCTGCTAAGCTAAACCAACATATATATTTTAAAGGTATCTTGACTTTAAAATTTGAGTTTAAGGATATGTTGCCTTGGAAAAGAGGTTCTGCTTTTGTTTCCACAGAGGATAAAAACCTGTGGATTCCTTCCAGACTAATGTGGTTTGATGGACCAAGACCCCCTGAAAAGTCTCTGCAAACCCCCAAAATTACTTTGCCCATCAAAAATCAGGAAACAGTTTGGAGAGAACTATGCCCAAAGTCCCAAATATAGTTTATAAAAGTTTATTTACATTTAAAGGGTGATACGCTATAGAAATAAATACTTTGCATTGGTATGGATCTTGATTTATTGATACAAATTTAAAGTCAATTTTTATATGTATATTTTGACTCTTGATTAAGGTATTGTACTTATGCAGCTCATTTTAAAATATAACATAATTAAGAAATATAGGTTCTTAGATAATCATCTGTAATAGTCAAGCTTGTCATTTTAGTTAGGTTTTCTAGATATACAGAGATATATTTGAATTAGATAGGTATTCTACAAAGCTTTCTAAGACTAACAGACTATGACATTTTAAATGTGTTAGAGACGGGCAGTGGTAGTGCACACCTTTAATCCCAGCACTCGGGAGGCAGAGGAAGTTGGATCTCTGTGAGTTTGAGACCAGCCTGGTCTACATGGCAAGTTCCAGGACAGGTTCCAAAGCTACAGAGAAACCCTGCCTCAAAAAACCAAAATAAATAAAATGTTTTAGAAATGCAGGACTTTTCATGACAATGAGACACATCTGCTCCTGGCAGCACCAATCTACTTCAAGAAGATGAAGGGCATTGAAGAGGCTCTTTATAGAATTTGTTAGCCATTTGGACAAGAAACTGCTCTTGCCTAGACTGCTTGGTGTTAGGCTGTATAAACTGGACATGCAGGACCCACAGAGAAATGACTGCTGAATTTGCCTAAAGGTGAGATGGTCCTTCAGGGTTCCTGATTCATGAAAGAACAAAAACAGTCTGCCAGACATTCTGTAGGACACAGAAGAAAGTGACTGACAAACTGCTAATATAGGTGGAACTGTCTTTGAAATTTCCTGCTTCATGGAAAAGTCTGTCAGATACTGTGGGCCTGTAGGCTGAAGATGAGTGCCCCAATATTACAGAAAAACTTTGGGTGACTGTCCAGTCAGTGAGATGTCTCTATCAATTCTAGAGTTTTGTAAGTTGCTTACAATGTACTTCCTATTTACTTAGGTAATATTATATCCTTCTGGAGTCTTTGATGGAGTTGAAGAATAGTTATAATTATAGTTTTCCTTAGTTATGATAAAAGATAAAGTAGGTATAAATACTGTAACTATAATTCTTGTTTGATAACTGTTTTGTTGTATGTAATCTTGCTATGTTAAGGTTAAAAACTTCCTTTTTATTTAGACAGAAAAGGGAAGGTGATGTGCTATTCCCTCCTATAATGCTGTGAATACCATTTGTTATTATAAAGAAAATAATTTGGGCCTACTGCAGCACAGAATAGGGCAAGGCTGGAATTCCAAGCAGATAAAGAAGGAACGAATAGGCAGAATAAAAAGGAAAGCTATGTAGCTGCTGCAGGAGACAGATGCCGGATGACAGACGGAAACTTATCAGTAGGCCATAACCACGTGGCAATACACAGATTAATAGAAATGGGTTAATTTAAGATATAAGAGCTAGCTAGAAATATGCATAAGCTAATAGGAAACAATGTTTTAATTAATACAGTTTCTGTGTGCTTATTTTGGGTCTAGGAGGCCAAAAAACCAAATGAACTAAGGCTGCCTACATATAGATGTGTATATGCATATGAGCTGTGAAATAATCTTATCCACATAAATATATCATTAAGATGCTATCTTTTGCTGGACAGTAGTGGTGCATGCCTTTAATCTTAGCAAAGAGAAAGAGGCAGGCAGATCTCTTATTCTAGGTCAGCCTAGTCTATAGAGTTAGTTCTAGGACAGTCAGGACTACACAGAGAAACCCTGTCAGGAAAAATTGGGAAAAAATTGTAAAGATTTAATTTTTGTTTACTTTGGTTTTAGTTATGTGCCCTGTGTTGATGGGGTGGGTGAGCCTCTATGTGTGGTGCCCACGGAGTCCAGAACAGAGTGTCAGTACCCTGGAACTAGAGTTATAGGTAGTTCTGAGTCTCTGGACTTGGGTGTGGGAAATCAAATTTAGTTTCTCTGCAAGATCGTTATTTATTTTAACTACTAAGACATCTCTCCAGACCAAGACACTATTTTAAGGAATACAAGTATAACTATGCCTAAAGTATGAGCCACAGTAAATCTTAGTATACTGTATGCCTACACAGGCTCCAAGACACAGGTCTGGTGGCAAGCCTTGCTCTTTTCAAAATTTCTTGGATCTGTAGTTTTCCTTTTTTTTTTTTTTTTTTTTTTTTGGTTTTTCAAGACAGGGTTTCTCTGCAGCTTTGGAGCCTGTCCTGGAACTAGCTCTTGTAGACCAGGCTGGTCTTGAACTCATAGAGATCCACCTGCTTCTGCCTCCCGAGTGCTGGGATTAAAGGCCGAGTGCCACCGCCACCCAGCTTTATTCCATGTTATAAGTTTTTGGAAAATCCTTACCATTATTTTTCTTGTGTGTGTTAAGTGTGTACACTTATAAATATACCAACTAGGCATATTAAATTCAGTATATTGGAAACAAAACGAAAATCAGAAATTAAAAAAATGGTATATTACATACAAAGAAAAATTACAGCAAGCTGTCAGCCAATGTTGTTTTACAAAAATATATAATCAACATAAATTTGAAAAAAAGAAAGAAAAGTTGGAGTCATTAATTTTGCCGGGCAGTGGTGGCATACTTCTTTAATCCCAGTACTTGGGAGGCAGAGGCAGGCAAACCTCTGTGAGTTCGAGGTCAGCCTGGACTACAGAGTGAGCTCTAGGACAGTTGGGGCTACACATAGAAACCCTGTCTCAAAAAATAAAAACAAAAAAGAATTGAAAAAGTGTAGAAGTACAAGATTTGACAAGGGTGTGTGTGTGAGCCCTCCTCAACACTCCTCCCTTTGAGCAGCTCCTAGCCTGCTGTCTTTTGAAAAACTTACATTTCCTAGGGTTTAATGTAAGTAGGATTACAGTCCTACATTGCCTTAATTTTTAAAATCAATATAGGAATGTGTCACATATATAATGATAATTCTGCAGAATTGCCAGGCTTAGTACTCTGCCTTGTTTATTTCTATTTTCAGTTTCCATTTCTCACTGAAAAGAGTGAATCCTGCATTTTCTAAATCTCAATTTTCTAACAATAGCAACGGGGTCAGGAGTTCAAGGCTGGCTTCAGCTACATGAAAAGACTAAGACTAGCCTAGGCTATAGGACTCACTGTCTGAAAAAGAAAACCACAATAAAACAAAGTCTCGCGACCTCAGCAGTTGAGTGCTTGCTGCTCTTCTAGGGGGCCAGGAACAGTTCATCAATCTATAACTCCAGTTCCAAAAAATCTGAGGCCCCCTTTTGTCCTTCACAGGTTCCCTCACACACACACACACACACACACACACACACACACACACACACGTGCGTGAGCGCGCACACACACACACACACACACACGTGCGCGAGCGCGCACACACACACACACGCACGTGCGCGAGCGCACATACACACACACACACACACACACACACATCCCTGAGGCTTGACCTGCATGTAACACTACTCAGAAGGGAGAAAGAAACACATTAAACTACTGCTTGGAATAAGAACATATAGATGAACCTAAAATACATTGCACTGAATGAAGTCAGACCCAAAGTGTTCAGCTTATATGATTCCGTTTACATTGAAGTCTTGAAGAGCAAAGTAAAGTAGAGAAGCCTGTCCAGTGCTGAGGTGGATCCTGAGGCTATTTAAGAATACTGACAGAGAGTGAGAAGGGGTATGTGTGAGTGTTTGAATGGAGGAAAGAGAAGGAGAAAATGTTGTATTTACCTTATAATCTCAAAAAGTAATTTTAAAAAATACTGAAGGTTTTCAAGAGAGTAGCTAGGATGCATACAAAGAAAAACTATTCAGAACACAGTAACAAGAAATCCTCAACAAAAGATGCAATCACTTCAAGGCTTAGAGGAAAAGAAAAGTATATTTTGTAGCACAGTCAGGCTAACATTTACAGTGGTGTAAAATAAAAATATTCAAAAGTTTATCATCCCTTTATTTTCTCAGAAAAGTCTTATTATGACAAAAACCTTTAATATGTACAAGAAAGCAAAGTACTGGGCCTTGAGAAGGTATGCACTTTAGCAAACAAATGCAGGATTAAAATTACGAGTCACCAGGACATGATAGTCATGAATGTAACCTCAGCATTCCAGAGGTTGACACGAAAGGATTTCAAGTTCCAGGTCATAAAAATAATGATTAGTGCGTAATAAAATAAAGTGTAAGGTAAGAGCAGCTGGTGCTAGGGACAGAAGCAATGCGAAGGCAGGATGTACGCACTGTTTCTGCCAGACGGAGACAAGATACCTGATAAAGAATGAACTTTAACAAAAAGTTACACTCATTTCAAAATGTAAGGACAAGAGAATAGAAAGGATTTTTAGTTTGGGGGGTTTTATTTTGTTTTGCTGGGTTTTTTGTTGTTGTTGTTTTTAAGACATGGTTTCTCTGTAGCTTTGGAACCTGTCCTGGAACTAGGTAGACCAGGCTGGCCTCGAACTCACAGAGATCCACCTTCCTCTGCCTCCCCAGTGCTGGGATTAAAGGCATGCGCCACCGCCGTCTGGCTGGATTTTTAGTTTTCAAACAACAAAGCAAAGGAGGAGGGAACAGAACAAAGAAAATTTGATAATCAAGAATGTTACGGATAAAAATTTCTTAAATCATGGACAAGGCAGCTTATAAGATACCAAGACTCACTGTCAAGGATGGCTGACTCAGATTTAGCCCTCTCCCTGGGAACATCTTGCATCCAGTGACTGGTCCTAGAGACCTGGCCTTAGTTCCACCCATCCCCACAGCTCTCAGGAAGGGCCAGTGAGACACCAGGGGCAGCCTCTCCCTATCTCTCTTTCTCTTTACACAGATCACAGTCACTGTTGCTAAGTTTCAGTAAACGTTTCCCATGTGTATTCTGTCTTCTCTATCTTGACAAACGCTTTCCAAGGGATTTGGGTAGGATCAGTTCATGAAGAATGACCCGAGGAAGCAGATTCTGATGTTTAGAACTTTAGAACCGTATCACCCACCACTTGGTGAACAATAAATATCTAACAGAGTCAGTGGAGTTTGGTGGCTCCCAGAATATTGTGACAATGTATTATGGTTACATTTTGTTGCATAACAGGTTACTCCAAAGTCTAAGAACCTAAAATAACTGTTGTGTCTCATGATGTGGCTCAGTGGGGCACGTCTCCAAGTGTCAGTGAACTTGGCTGCAGTGGGAATCATCTGGGAGCTTAATTGTTCTCATTCACGTGGATTGAAGCTGAGTCTAAGTTCAGTTTCAAGATTACTATGATGTCAGCAAGCGGGCTTTTCACAGCAAGGTGCCTGGATTCCAAGAACAGAAGTTCCAAGACAAAAGAAGTAGAAACTGCTAGATCATTTGAACAGTGGGCCAGCACCTCCCTGAGTACAGTATTGCTTCTGCCACGCTCTGTTGATCCAAGCAACCCTAAACACAGGCCATACTCAAGAGGAGAAGAAATACATTGTATGGAATTATATGGAAGAATTATTTTAAAAATTTTGGTTACCTTTAGGTTGAAAATTTGAACCAGTAGATGAAGTGTATTACTTCACAGAGAAGAATCTATTATGACAACTAATGAAGAAATGAACAATGAATTAACATGTGGTCTTTCAAAATATCTACAGTTCAAATAATTTCAACCAAACTTCAAGCAGTAGATATTTTACATACTAGACATGTGTAAGCTACTCCAGAACAGGGAGAATATATGAAAAGCTTTGTAAATCATTTGATGAGGATAAAATAATTCCATTCAATGTTAAAATCCTAAACAGAAACATACCAAAAACAGCAGAAAATTGATGAAACTACAATAATCAAGTAGAAGTATGCCTTTATCATAGGCATTTACAACAACAAAAAAGAGGAGACTTATATCTGATCAAAAGGCAAAAATTTCAAAATATTAAGAGACTTACAGGTAGGGTATTAGGGCAAGAGATGACGGCTCAGTTAAGAGCACTCAGTGCTCTTGAAGAGGACCAGGATTCAGTTCCCATCTCCCATAATGAAACCCGAAACTACTGAAGGTACTGGATAAGGGGATCTGACGCCCTCTTCTGGCCTTTGTCAGCACCAGGCAGTCATGTGGGATATATACATTACATGCAAGCAAAATACTCATACACATAAAATGCATAAAACCATTTAGAACAATGTTAGTGCACTAACCACTTATGAAATTAGACACTTCATGCATCTCCACACTGGTTTCAGTCTTTGCTTTATGAGATTTTGCTCATCTCACTATATACACAAGCTAATATTAGTCTTCTTCCTTCTGGATTACTGGGCTGTCCACCACTCTGTTGGCAACAACCCTTGTGACTCCACTCCAGTTATGCAGTAAGTTCCTCTCCAGTGTTTGGTAATAAGGAAAATCCTGAAATACATAGTTAAAAAGTTATAATCTAACCACAACTTTCAAAGAATACCTGATTATACTCAAGAAAATAAACACAAATATTTTTGTCAGTGATATGAGAAAATCCATTTGGTTATTTTAAGTGTTCTTTAAGGATTCAAAAATAATTCACCAGTAGAAACCAAAGAGAAACAGTTTAAATCAAGTAAAATGTGTTTACATAAAATCTACAGAAAATATCATTGTTAGTGGTAAAATACGGAGAGTTCTTTTACTAAAGACAAAAGCACACAAAGGGTGTTTGCCACAACTTTAATAGTAGCATATGAAGCCACGGAGAAAACACACATGAAAAACTAGGAGACAAAGCAGATGTTTCTCTCCAAACAACATCCAGTGAGAAAACAGGGCCCATAAAAATATAAGATACTCAAAGAATAAAATTCTATACCTACTTACTTACATATTTATGACTAATATCTTCTTGTGAACAATAAAATACCACAAAAGTTAAAAATATTTAAACATATCAATGAGAAAGGGATTTTCAATTAGATATGTGTACATGTTATGATATCTTTGTAATTACGCCTAGAGAGTTTAAATAGGAAATAAAATAGGGAAACAAATCTGTAAAACTGAATAAAATACATAAGACACTCATGTGTATGTAAGACTTTATGATTGATTTGATTTAACCAGTGGGGAAAATGGATAATCACTAAGTTGTAAGAAAAGCAGCTATCAATACATTTAATGATTATTTTTAAAACATTAATCTTGTTCTAGGCTATCATAATGAATAGGGAGCTATGGATCTTTATGACTTAAAATTATGTTCTTTACTTCCTTCTGCAGCAGATGGGAATAAATACAGACATCCACTGTAGTAAGCCATCTCGTTGGGACCAACAGCCTGCAAATAGCAACATGGAGTCTTATTAATTATGGAAACTTAGCCATTAGTTTAGACTTGTCCACTAGTTCTTATAACTTAAATTAACCCATATTTTTAATTAATCTACATTCTACCACATGGCTCGTAGCTGTTACTTCTTCTGCACATCTGCTTGTTCTCCTGGCATCTCCTGCATGCCAGTCAAGATTCCTCCTATACCTCCTGCCTAGTTATTGGCCGTTCAGCTTTGTATTAAACCAATCACAAGTTGCCTTCAGCAGAGACACGTCTTCACAGTGTAAACAAATATTCCGCAACAACCCACAGCCAGACACTATGAAGACAGAGAGACCTTGTAACACACAGCTCTAAATGAGATGTCAGGAAGAGGAGGCAGAAAGGATAACAGATGTAAGGGATGGAGGACACCAGGAGAACAAGGCCCTCTAAATCAATTGATCAAGGCTCATACGAACTCACAGACACTGAGCAGCAAGCACAAGGCTATATAGGTCTGTACCAGGTCCTCTGTTTAAGTTTAGTATTTTTAATGGAACTCCTTAATGTTTGAACAAGTCTATGATTCTTGTTCCTTCTCCTGGGGCTGCTTTCCTTCCATTCATTTGGTTTGCCCAGCCTTGTGTGATGGCTTTTGTCTTATTCTATTTTGTTTTATCAAAAAATAATGTTCTTCAATAAAATAGAGGAAAATGACATGCAAAGAAAAAAGAAGTTATCAATATTTAAAAGAACAAAAATTATCTATACCTCATATCATTTACTAAGACAAGTTTCAGATGATTTTAAAGCACCAAGCATTAGGAAAAAATGTAAATGTGTTAGCACGGAATGCAGACTACTTTCCAGAGCCACGGGCTAATAAAGATCTTAAGAACTCAATGCTAGAGCACTGAAGCCTATTGTAAATAGTAGATTTCACCTCAGTAACTTTAAAGCTTCGGTATATGTGGAAGAGCATACAGAAAAGACAAAACATAAGTGACAGAGATAAATGACTGCAGCACATACAAGGTATTAATAACCATAGTGTATAAAGCCCACTATGAATAATTTAGGCTAAGACAAAGAACTTGACATTAGAATGAGTAAAAGATGCCAGATGGCAATTCTCAAAGGGAAAGCAATTTGGTTAATAAACATGAAAGGACATTCATTCACAGCAGTAATCTGTGTGTGTGTGTGCGCGCATGTGTGTGTGTGTGTGTGTGTGAGAGAGAGAGAGAGAGAGAGAGAGAGAGAGAGAGAGAGAGATCTGTATGCATGTTTTCACTTCCAGATATCATAAACTATATTATTTAAGAAAGATAATATGGACAGCCGGGCAGTCATGGTGCACGCCTTTAATCCCAGCACTCAGGAGTCAGAGGCAAGCGGATCTCTCTGAGTTTGAGGCCAGCCTGGTCTACAGAGGGAGTCCCAGGACAGCCAGGGCTACTCAGGAAATTCTGTCTCAAAAATAAGATAATAAAACAACAGCAGCCACGTGGAAACTGCCACACTTACTCACAGCCCGCGACAGCCGTCATCTTGATGAAGTGCTTGGGCAGGCAATCAGGAGGTGGGCATTTTACATCTCACATTCCTTTAACCCAGCAGCTTTGGCTCTAGCAGCATATTTTCAGAAATACGTTCACAAATGCTCATGGCCATTTACAGCTATCATTCATATTAGTGAAACTTAAAATACAGAAATTCCCTTTGGTAGTACAACATGAGTGGAACGTGATTCATGGCAAGTTAAGAGATTGACCCACACATAGCACATTAGAGAGTTTCAAAACATGTTCCATTAAATCAAGGAACAGAATATAATACCATTTGTGCTAAAAAAACTAAAAGCTAGAATATGGAAACAAATAAGTGCAAATGCATGAAGAACATCAATCCCAATGGAAATGATACCAACGGGTAAGGGTAAGGGTAAAGGTAGAATTCAGCATTCCTTAGTCTTTCTCCTAATATTTATGTATGTTCAAAGTCCTTAACAGAGAATATATCCTTGTACTAGAAAGCCAGTCAAAGGGGAAGAGTGCAAGAATAGTGAAGTAGCAAAGAATTCTCCCTTTTGTATCCTTAGTCACATTGAACAAGTTGGTCCCCAGTTTGGCCAGCCCATTCATTTTTGATTTATTACCCATGGCTTGAGATGGGGGACAAATTTTCACTGGATGTAGAAGAAAAGCAGTGGCATATTTACAAAGCAAAGTATTCGTCGTGACAATCATCTCAAAAGCCCCCACTGTAGATGCATTATTTACCTACCTTTGCACTTTTCCCCCAATGGAGAATCTTCCTTCCTGAAACTTGTCATTGCTAAGCAACAGTTCCTCCTTTATAGACCACTACAGCCTCCCTAAACTCACTTTTCACCAGCTCCATCTTCCTCTTTCTTCCTCCTCCTCATCAGTCCTACATGTTCATGGAATATTCTAGAGTTTCTCCATGGGCATGGTGTTTCATTCAATTGCTTTGTAAGAAACTAAAGCCTCGTGTTTTGATTATTGCAAATTCGTGATGCAGAGGATGAAGACAAGCATTCCTTGCCCTCTTCTAAAGGGGCAACAACCTAGTGATGGCTCTCCAGAGTTTGGAAGAGGACTGCTCTTGGGCTCGTAGCTTGAAGATGGAATCTTGAGTCTTAGAGCTTTCTGGTGATGACTCTCAGGTACCCAAGTTCTACTATAACTCATTCAACATTAATTCAGAATTCTACCATGTTTTGAATATTGGGAATACATCTCCACCATCAAGAAAATTATATGCAGAGGATTCTATTATGAGCTCATTTCCTTGTCTTGATTATTCAAAAAATTTTGTCCTGAGCTGGGTGATGACTGAATAGTGGGGCAACTTTGTGTGTAAATATGTGGAATCTTCCACTCTGCCTATATGTTAAAGGAATGGTGAGCGCAAGATGCCTTTCCCCTCCGACCTATGGAGCCTGGTGATTGGAAGTGGACAGTCTTCAGAGGAAGCCCCAAGGACTGAAATTTGGAGTGGGAGGTTTACCCCCCCCGAAAAAAGCAATGGGTCTCTTCGTCTCTTTATATGTATTGGTTACTCATACTATGTGTGGTAAATAGCATATTGTTTGAGAGCTACCACATGGGAAAAGCCTTCCTGACTTAAGTGTTATCTCTGCCACTTCCCAGTGGAAGCTTAGGCAAGTTTACTGATTCCATTTTTGTAAAATAGAGGTAGTAGCATTTCCATTCAATAAAGTGTGTATAAATTATGTAGAATAGAGACTGAAACGGGTTCAAATATAGCTTGGTAGTTCAAACCGGGAAGGAGGGAGGCATCTTTTAAAGGGAACTGTGTCTTTCACTAACTCTCAAGGAACATATAATGTCATGTGTCTACTATGTTTTGGTTGTGTTATATTCATAGTGTCCAAGAAAATTCATTGCCCCCAGTAGCCCACTGCTAGATGAAGGAAGAGCAAGGAGCAGCTGCCCATCAAAAGGGAAGTCCTGGTACTAATGGAGTCAGGCCACGAAAGAAACAAGAAAATACTAAGAACACTTAAAGTTATCTAACAATAGAGTGTACTTACTGGGGGTGAAAGACAGGCTCTTTAATTAAAAAAAAATAGGACACAATAAATGAGTAACAAAATCAACACTGTTGAGAACTGGAATGTTGTCGTGGGATCTCCAAGTGTAGACATGCTTCAAAACCTGGTGCCAGAAAATAAAAGGAAATAGAAATCTTGAGGGAAGAGAGAAACAGCTTAGAAAATGTATCTAAAGTCTGAATAATCAAATGATAGGAGGTCTGGAAAGAGAAAAAAGCAATAATTGTAACTAGAGGAAAAGTCTCTAGATTCAAGAATAATTTGATGCTTCAAATGAAAAAAAAAATGCAGGCTGACGCTGAGCACGCACGACTTGTAAAAGAAAACACCTGCATTTTCCTGCAACAAAAGCTTCAAAACAGAATTAGCTATGCAGGAAGAAAGAAACTGACATCAGATTACTTCTCTGCAGTGCGGGAAATGAGATGGCATTTAAACAGCATCTGTAGGCTCCTCACAGAAGAGAGCTCTGACCTGATCAGCAAGAATTCACGGGCACTATCCACTCAGTTCCTACCTGAGGAGAATATTCAAAACAGAACTTTATCCGAAGATAAATTAGAATTGAAGTCTTAACATGAAGAAGGGCAAAGAACAGGAAGGGGGGGTAGTGACGAGCTCTGCCATCTCTACCTGTATGCATGCAGCTAGAATGACCTGAGGTAATAAAGGGCTCTCTGAAATGTGGTAAAATAATGGCTTAAGACCGAAGCACTAATCTCTACTAAACTTCTGGGCTGCCAATAAGAGGAAGAGAAGCCAAAGAATTCTCATTAGAATTTAGCAAGAGGAAGGAATTGGGACAATCATCAACATGGTCTAATGGTGGCTAGTGAATGGGTGCGTCCTGGGACACTGGGTAGGGTATATCCATCAGGGTTATATCCGCCTCCACAAATGAGAAATCTGGCCACATGGGGCCTTGTGTTTTTATCCTGCGGAACTCTGAAAACAAACAGTCCAACATAGCTCCAGAGTGTGGGCTAGGACTTACACCCCTGTATTCTGCTCTGCCCCTTTTCTTGAGGCTTTTGGTGACATGATCTCAACAGGGCTGTTCAACCTCCAGGCATGGTACATACATCATGAGCAGAACAGCACAGACCGAGCTCACTGCCGTGTTTTCCTGTTTGTCATGACAAAGTGACTCATCAAAAGAAAATAAGAGCTGTCATCCTGTCATTCTCCAGCTTCCTCCGAAGAGCTTTCGGTCTAATGCAGAGGCGGAGACTCACACAGGCATCAGCAGGGGCCACAAGGAAATTACGTATGTTTTGCTTTCATATTCTATGTGGGAATTAGAATTTCAAATAACAAGATAACCCATGGTGGGATGAATAAACTTCAGTAAAGCTAAATTTTCAAGCAATCAGACCTACATAGAGTCCCTGCTACTGGGCAGAGAGAGGTGAGGATACCAGTTCAGTCCAGACTAGGAAAATGTGAGAATACAGCTAAATAATAATAATAATAATAATAATAATAAAAAGATGAAGGTGCTAAGGGGAGAGACGGTGTGGGTGAAGGCCATGCCAGAGTACAAGCATGAAGGTCTGGTGAAGTTTATCACTCACTCAAGGCTGCGTGTGGTAGCACATCCATAATCCCAACAATGCTCCTAGAGCAAGATGGAGACCAGAGAACCCCTGTGAGATTTCCAGTCAGCCAGCCTGGTGTATACATGGAAATAGACAGAGACATTCCACCTGACTCAAACAAGATGGAAAGCAAAGAACAACCCTGCAACAACCCCTCCACACACTAACAAGTACACTCTTTCTCTCTCACACACATACACACACACACTCAATTTGCAACAACCCCTCCACACACTAACAAGTATACTCACACTCACACATATATGTGCCCATACACACATACACACACATACACACACAAATAGAAAAGAAAAGGTGAACTTGATCAGACCAAGAGAAACAACAGGTGAAAAAAGGACAGAGTAAAAGCTATGGTAAATATTAAGTAATATTGAAGATATTTATAATCCTTTAAATAAGAGTAGGCAAATGCACTCCAATTTTCCAAAAACAAAAATGCTCAGCTCTGTTATTAAAAAATATTCCTAAAGTGGTAAGCTAAAATGTCATCTAGAAGGATCAAAGGGAAATACTCATATTGGACAAGGTACATTTTGTAGACTGTACAAACCCAATCACTGCCCAGGAAAAAAGAACCATCACATAATGGTGACAGACAGAGTTTTGAAGCTATAAGAAGCAATTACTAAAAACTATGTAACAGTTGCTCTAACTACAGAAACAGCCTGGAAACAAAGGGAAGCTTTTCCTGTCATTTTAACAGTCTAGTCTGGCAAATAAATCCTAATTTTCTAGTAGAGCTGTTAGGTGTAACCGAGTTGAACAGGCAAGCAGACAGGCAATTATAACCCCAGGAGGTAATTGCCACACTTTAATGAATACCAGATATTCCTGATCCACTTTTTTACCCACCAGAACCTCAGCCACAAAGTTGGTTAACAGTGCTGAATTCTGCCTTCACTGGTTCACGATTAGGCAGACAGTTCTATTCCAGGACATACTGGAAGGTCAAGACTCTCTGTTCCTGAAAGTTCTTCTCATTTAAGGAAATACCCCCAGCTTCTACCAAATACTAAAGTAATCTTTACTAACACATAAGGAAATTGCTTTATTAAGTAAACATGTCTTCAATACAGAAAAATCATGATTTTTTTGGCTCATTGATAACATTTATCAAATATTTTTAATGAAGTAAATGTCCTGAGAAAAGTGAGCTAATGAATCATTTTTTCTCATTATAGGAGTGTGTACAGCAGGTACTAAAAGGTCCCTTAAATCTTTGCTCCAGGATGAGGGCATGTTTGTCCTTGCTGCTCCAACAGTCTGCTCCTCTGACACATGCTCAGACTGATGCCACTTTGTACAATGACATTTCTTTTAACACCCAGTTCCTAAATAACCACACAGAAACTTAATATCAATCATAACTGATCAGTTGATAGCTTAGGCTTGTTACTAACTAGCTCTTACATTTTAAATTAACCCATTTTCTATTACTTTACTTGCTATCACATAGCACATGGCTTGTTACTTCATTTTGTACACGCCTTGCTTTCTCTTTGTGTGGCTGGTGACCCCTGAGATTCCACCCTTCTTTCTCCAAGCATTCTCTCCGCCTCCAAAATCCTGCCTAGCTATTAGCCAATCAGCTTTTCATTAACAATGAGAACGACACATTTTCACAGTGTATAGAAGGATTATTCCACAGTACCACTTAGGTCGCTCTTTGCTTCCTGGATTTCTAAAAACAAAAACATTTACTTCTTCTCCACCCTCCCCGACCTCCTGTGAATTTATGAAATTTTGCATCCATTTCCCCTTTGATTTGTCCCTAAATGTTTATTGAAACAGTTCTCAGTTGTGATTCGAATATATAGTAGTTACTAGAGAAGACCACATTAAGAGACCCTGAATCTTACAGAAAAATAGAGCTGTGAACTAACTGCACAATGCAGTTTAGATTTGAAACAGTACAGTAGCAAAATGTCAACAAAGTTTCCAATGAAATATGTATTGCAACTAGATACAAAATCATTTTAAATATCAGGTATTATAAATCACTGACTCATCCTTTTTTTAAGATTTATTTATTTGTTATGTATACAACATTCCATGTATGCCTGCAGGCTAGAAGAGGACACCAGATCTCATTTCGGATGGTTGTGAGCCACCATGTGGTTGCTGGGAATTGAACTCAGGACGTCTGGAAGAGCAGTAAGTGCTCTTAACCTCTGAGCCATCTCTCAAGCTCCGACTCATCCTTTAAATAAAGAAAATTTCAACGCTTAGTCCTTCCCTCACAAGATGATGGTGGAGACCTAAAATAGTGATTGTTCAAAAAAGATTTATCATAGTCCAGGAAGGATCCTATCCCTATATAATGCTGTGGAACAATCTTCCTGTGAAGCTGTGTTGCTCTTATTGCTGATAAAAAGCTGAATGGTCAATAGCTAGGCAAGATTTTCAGGGCAAAGAGAATGCTGGGAGGAAAAAGGGTGGAGTCAGAGAGGTCTCCAGCCAGATGCAGAGGTAACAGAATATGTACAAAATGAGGTAACAAGTCATGAGCCATGTGATATAACTTAGATAAGAATTAAGGGTTCATTTAAGCTGTAAGAGCTAGTTAGTAATAATCCTGAGCTATCAGTCTCTAGCATTTATAATTAATATTAAATCTCTGTGTCAGTTATATGGGAATTGGCGGGTGGGGAAAAAAGTCTGCCTACCATACAAAGCCATTTTGGATTATTACAGTGAATGGGGAGGGCTAATTACATTTATTTATGTATTTATTCATTTATTTGCTATTTATTGATTTTTAGAGCAGTTTCATTGATAGGTAAAGAATCCCATATCTCTAATGTGTTTATCTGGTTAAATTTGGTAATATGCAAACACATGATCCTTTTAGAATCAACCAAAGTAACAAAGCTAATAGTTAGTTTCTTATATTTCTTTGTGGTTTTAGTTTGTTGTATATGGTAAGGACACCTCATGGGAGATCTACTTTTTTATTTTATTTTATTTTTAAAAACAATCTTTTTGTTATTTTACATACCAATCCCAGTTTCCTCTCTTTCCCCTCCTCCTGCTCCCCATACCCCACCCCCTATCCACTCCACTCCTCAGACAGAGTGAGGTCTTCCATGTGGAATCAACAAAATCTGTAACATCATCTTGAGGGAGAACCAGGGTCCTCCCCCTGCACCTAGGCTGAGCAAAGTACCCCTCCATAGGGATTCTATGATGACAATTAAGGTAGTCATCAATCTGATTACAGGGGAAGGCCAGTTCAGGAACCCTCTCATTATTGCTTAGATTCTTAGCTGGGGTCATCCTTGTGGATTCCTGGGAATTTCCCTAGTGTCAAGTTTCTCGCTAACCCCATAATGGTTCTATCAGGAAATCTCTTTCTTTGCTCTTCCTCTCTGTCCTTCCCCCAGCTGGATCATCCTGATCCCTCTTGTTCTCCTCCCATTTCCCTTTCTCTCCTCCCACTCACCTTCCACCTTCCCCCTCCCACATTCTCAATTTACTCAAAAGATCTTATCTATTTCTCTTTCCCACGAGGGAGGATCCATGTATGTCTGCCTTAGGGTCCTCCTTGTTTACTAACTTCTTTGGGGTTGTGGACTATGGCTGGTTATCCTTCAATATCCGCTTATGAGTGAGCACATACTGTGCTTGTCTTTCTGGGCCTGGGTTATCTCACTCAGGATGTTTTTTCCTAGTTCCATCCATTTGTCTGCAAATTTCAAGATGTCATTTTTTTTTAACCACTGAGTAGTACTCCATTGTAAAAATGTGTCACATTTTCTTTATCCATTCTTCAGTTGAGGGGCATCTAGGTTGTTTCCAGGTTCTGGCTATTACAGAAAAAGGTGCTATAAACATAGTTGAGCAAATGTCCTTGTGATATAAATGTGCATCCTTTGGGTATAAGCCCAAGAGTGGTATTGCTGGGTCTTGAGGTAGATTGATTCCCAATTTTCTGAGAAACCACCATATTGAGTTCCAAAGTGGCTGTACAACTTTGCACTCCCACCAGGGAGGAGGAGTGTTCCTCTTACTCCACATCCTCTCCAGTATAAGCTGTCATCAGTGTTTTTGATCTTAGCCATTCTGACAGATGTAGGATGATATCTCAGAGTCATTTTGATTTGCATTTCCTGATGACTAATAATGTTGAGCAATTCCTTAAGTGCCTTTCAACCATTTGAGCTTCCTCTGTTGAGAATTCTGTTTAAATCTGTACCCCATTTTTAAATTGAATTATTTGGTTTTTTGATGTCTAGTTTCTTGAGTTCTTTGTTTATTTTGGAGATCAGCCTTCTGTCAGATGTGGGGTTGGTGAAGATCCTTTCTCATTCTGTAGGCTGCCATTTTGTCTTGTTCACTGTGCCCTTTGCATTACAGAAGCTTCTCAGCTTCAAGATGTCCCATTTATTAATTGTTGATCTCAGTGTTTGTGGTACTGGAGTTATATTTAGGAAGTGGTCTTCTGTGCCAATGTGATCAAGGCTAATTCCCACTTTCTCTTCTACCAGGTTCAGTGTGGATAGATTTATGTTGAGGTCTTTGATCCTTTTGGACTTGAATTTTGTGCATGGAGATAGATATGGATCTATTTTAAGTCTTCTACATGTTGACATCCAGTTATGCCAGCACCATTTGTTGAATATGATTTCTTTTTTCTTTTGTATAATTTTAGCGTTGTTGTCAAAAATAAGGTGTTCATAGGTGTGTGGATTAATATCAGGGTCTTCAATTCATTTCCATTGGTCCAATGTTTTTATGCTAATACCAAGCATTTTTCATCACTATAGCTCTAGAGTAGAGCTTGAAGTCAGGGATGGTGATGCCTCTGGAAGTTCCTTTATTGTACAGGATTGTTTTGGCTATCCTGAATTTCTTTGTTTTTACATATGAAGTTGAGTATTGTTCTCTTAATTTCTGTGAAGAATTGTGCTGGAATTCTGACGGAGATTGCATTGAATTTGTAGATTGCTTTTGGCAAGATTATCATTTTTACTCTGTTGATTCTACTATTCAAGAGCATGGAAGATCTTTTCATTTTCTGATATCTTTAATTTCCTTCTTCAAAGACTTAAAGTTCTTGTCATACAGGTCTTTTACTTGTTTGGTTAGAGTTACCTCAAGTTATTTTATGTTGTTTGTTGATATTTCTCTGATTTCTTTCTCAGCCTGTTTATCATCTGTATCTAGGAGGGCTACTGATTTTTTTTGAGTTGATCTTGTATCCTGCCAAATTACTTAAGGTGTTTATCAGCTGTAGGAGTTCCCTGGTAGAATTTTTTGGGTCACTTATGTATACTATCATATCATCTACAAATAGTGAAAATTTGACATCTTCTTTTACAATTTTTGTCCCCTTGATCTCCTTTTGTTGTCTTATTGCTCTAGCTAGAACTTTGAGTACTATTATGAATAGATATGGAGAGATAGGACAGCTTTGTCTTGTTCCTGATTTGAGTGGAATTATTTTAAGTTTCTCCATTTAATTTGATGTTGGCTGTCGGCTTGCTGTATATTACCTTTATTAAGTGTAAGTATGTTCCTTGTATCCCTGATCTCTCCAAGACCTTTATCATAAGGTTTTTCCAGCATCTAATGAGAGGATCATGTGGTTTTTCTCTTTCAGTTTGTTTATATGATGGATTACAATGACAATTTTTTTATATGTTGAACCATCCCTGTATCTCTGGAATGAAACCTACTTGATCACAGCAGATGATTTTCTGATGTATTCTTGGATTCCGTTTGCCAGTCTTTTATTGAATATTTTTGCATCAATGTTCATGAGTGAGATTGGTCTATAATTGGTCTTTTTCTTAGTTGTATCTCTGTGTGGTTTGGGTATCAGGGTAACTGTAGCCTCGTAAAAAGAGTTTGGCAACGTTCCTTCTTTTCTATTGTGTGGAACAATTTGAAGAGTATTGGTATTAGCTCTTCTTTGAAATTCTGGTAGAATTTTGTGCTAAAACCATCTGGCCCTGGGTTTTTGTTTGTTTGTTTGCTTGTTTTTTGTTTTGGGGGGGTTTTGGGGGGGAAGTTGTTTTGTTGTTGTTGTTTTTTTATGACCACTTCTATTTCCTTAGTTGATATAGGTCTAATTAAATTGTTTATCTGGCCTTGATTTAATTTTGCTATGTGGTACCTATCCAGAAAATTACCCATTTCCTATAAATTTATCAATTTTGTGTAGTACATATTTTTTAATTATGATCTGAGGATTCTCTGGATTTCCTCAGTGTGTTATTATGTTCCTCTTTTCATTTCTGATTTTGTTAATTTGGATATTCTATCTCTGCCTTTTGGTTAGTTTGGATAAAGGTTTGTCTATCTTGTTGATTTTCTCAAAGAAACAACTCTTTGTCTTATTGATTCTTTGTATTGTTTTGTTTCTATTTTATTTCAGTCCTCAATTTGATTAATAGGTCATCTACTCCTCCTCTGTTAGTTTGCTTCTTTTTGTTCTAGAGCTTTCAGCTGTGCTGTTAAGTCTCTAGTGTGAAATTTCTCCAGGTTGTTTATGTAGGCACTTATTGCTATGAACTTTCCTCTTAGCGCTGCTTTCAAAGTGACCCATAAGTTTGGGTATGTTGTGTATTCATTTTTATTAAATTCTAGGAAGTCTTTAATTTCTTTATTTCTTTCTTGACCCAGGTGTGATTCAGTTGAGCATTGTTCAATTTCCATGAGTTTGAGGGCTCTTTGCAATTAGTGTTGTTGTTGAATTCTAACTTTGAGCCATGGTGATCTGATAAGACACAAGGGGTTATTAAAATTTTTTCGTATCTGTTGAGGTTTGCTTTGTTACCAAGAATGTGGTCTATTTTAGAGAAGGTTCCATGAGGTCCTGAGAAGAAGGTATATTCTTTTGTGTTTGTTAAGTTTCTGTCTGGCAGTTCTGTCTAGTGGTGAAAGTGGGGTGTTGAAGTCTCCTACTACTAGTGTGTGGGGTTTGGTGTGTGATTTAAGCTTTAGTAATGTTTCTTTTACAAATATGAGTGCCCTTGTATTTGGGGCATGTTTGTTCAGAATTGAGACTTCATCTTAATATATTTTTCTTGTGACAAATATAAAATGTTATTCATTTCTTTTGATTAATTTTAGTTTGAGGTCTATTTTATTAGACATTAGGATAGCTGCACCAGCTTGTTTAAGATCATTTGATTGTAAAATCTTTTTCAACTCTTTACTCTGAGGTAATGTCTGCCTTTGAAATTGAGGTGTGTTTCTTATAATCAGCAGAAGGATGGATCTTGTTTTCATATCCATTCTGTTAGCCTGTGTCTTTTTATAGGCAAATTGAGACCATTGATATTAAGAGATATTATTGACCAGTGGTTATTAGTTCCTATTGTTTTTTGTTTTGGTGGTGGTGGTGGTGGTATTGTGTGTGTGTTTCCCTTCTTTGGGTTTTGCTGGTGTGGGATTATCTATTGCCTGTGTTTTTGTGGGTGTAGCTAACTTCCTTGGGTTGAAGTTTTCCTTCTAGTACTTTCTGTAGTGCTGGATTTGTGAACAGGTATTGTTTAAATATAGTTTTGTCATGGAATATCTTCTTTTCTCCATCTATGGTGATTGAAAGCTTTGTTGGGTATAGTAGTCTAGGCTGGCACCCATGGTCTCTTAGTGTCTGCAGAACATCTGTTCAGGACCTTCTGACTTCATTGTTTCCATTGAAAAGCCAGGTATAATTCTGATAGGTCTGCCTTCATGTTACATGGCCTTTTCCCTTTGCAGCTCTTAATATTCTTTCTTTATTCTGTATGTTTAGTGTTTTGATTATTATGTGGCAAGGGGACTTTTTTTTTTGGTCCTGTCTATTTGGTGTTCTCTAAGTTTCTTGTAGTTTCATAGGCATGCCCTTCTTCAGTTAGGGAAAATTTTTTTCTCTGATTTTATTGAATATATTTTCTGTACCTTTCAGCTGAACTCTTTCTCTTTTTTCTATCCCTATTAAGTTTGGTCTTTTTATGGTAGCCCAGATTTCCTGGATATTTTGTGTTAAGAGTTTGATGAACTTAATATTTTCTTTGACTGATGAATCTATTTCCTCTATTGTATCTTTAACCCCTGAGATTCTCTCTTCCATCTCATAGTCTATTGTTTATGCTTGCTTTTGTGGCTCCTGATTGTTTACCTAGATTTTCCATTTCCAGAATTCCCTCAGTTTGTGTTTTCTATATTGCCTCTATGTCAGTTTTCAAGTTTTGAACCGTTTCTTTCAATTGTTTAATTGCTTTTTTCTTGGTATTCTTTGCTTTCTTTAAGGGCTTTGTTGATTTCGTCCCATTTTTTGTTTGTCTTTTCCTCCACTTCTTTAAGGGAATTTTTCATTTCGTCTTTAAAGGCCTCTACCATCTTCATAAAGTTACTTTTAAGGTCATTTTCTTCTGCTTCCTCTGTGTTGGGATGTTCAGGTCTTACTGTTGCAGAACCACTAGTTTCTGGTGGTGCCATATTGTTCTTTATGTTGTTGAATGCCTTCTTACAGTGACATCTACCTATCTCTTCCTCCAAAGGGTGCGGGTGGGGCCTTGCTTCAAGGGGGCCCCTCTTCTTCCAATTGGCGTAGGCAGGGGCTGTGGCTTTGATGGACTCCCTTCCTCCCAGTGCAGTTGGGGCCTGCAATTTCAGTGATTGCTCCTCCAGGTGCAGGTGGGACCTCAAGTGGTCACTCCTCCCTGTGCAAGCGGGGCAAGGGCTCTGGTAGTCACTGATGCGGTGGAGGATGCCAGGTGTGTGGGGAGGCTGCTGCCAGGTCCCTGGGGCTTCAGTGAGTGGGGGTGGAGCATGATATGTATACCCAGGGCCTAGAGCAGGGCAGTCCAGCAGGGAGCCTAAGTGCAGTGGGGGGTCATGCCTCCCAGTGCTGGAGAATTCTGTATCTTGCAGGCAGCAGAAAGTGAAATGCAAGATCTACTTTTTAACAGATTTTGAACTTCACAAAATCACATTGTCAGCACTAAATACTATTATCGAATAATAAATGCTGAAAAAATTCATATGATATACTCCAAACTTAATACCCACTTAATAATCTCCCATCTATTGTGTCATAAAACTTTTTCTGGAGACACAACACACACACACACACACATACCTAATTCATCTCAGATAGGGAGCCCATAACCACCGAAGTCCAATTTGGTGAACCAATAAGTTTTATTGGAATATGGGCAAGAGGCCGCTAACAGGAGTAGAAATGACTAAGCCCACTCCTGCATTAGTGACAGCACATCAAAACCGGAAACCTGGAGCACACTGCAGCAGCCTGCAGGCAGCTCAACAGGTTGTTAAGTGTCCTTTCTAGGTGACGCTGTTGGTTGAAACCTTGTCCTGACAGTTCAGCCAGTTTCTGCTTCTTCTGGACAGTCGGTCTAGTCTCCGAGTCTTCTTTCCAGGTTGTCTCTACTGAGGGCGACTCTCAACCGTCTTTATAGCTTACTCTCAAGAGGGTGGAGTGCCAGTTTCAGGAACTTCCTGAAGCTAGCTTGTTTCCTATCTGTCTTAAGGAACTTCCCTGGGAAATGGAAGCTTTCAAGCAGGGAGGAAACTGCTGCACAGCACCACTTCCAGCATCCTCCAGGGCATCGCCACTACTGCTGTATCATCTACACTTTTATTTAGAAAGTAGCATTTACATGATTATTTAGGCAGTTTCTGAAAGTAGAATCACACACTATTTGACATGTCTGTCGTAGTAAAACACAGGATTAAAGGGTGCTGGTTGCTACTTGCGGCTGACAAACGGATGTGGGTCCCTGGGTGAGAAGGTATGTACCTGTCTTTTCAGCACTCAGGAGCCTGTCGGGATGACTAGGCTTGGTCCATGTGAATACTAAGGAGCAGCCTTTAGCTACAAAACAAATGAAATCATTTCATCGATAGAAACATGGTTGGAGTTAGGACTCATTGTGTTAAATGGCGTGAATGGACTAGGCTAGGCACAGAAAGACAAGAGCCATACTACCTCACTCACATCTAAAGAAGAGCTCCTAGAAGGGAGTGTGCAGTGGGGATTATCAGTAGTGAGAGGGACAGATGGGACATAAGATATGGAAATAGTTATATAGGAACAGGAAGTTCTTACCAGCTAGTTCATAGTGAGAGGGCTACAGGTAACAATTATGAGCAGGAAAAGGACACCAAAAAAACCTATGCCCAACAAAGCAAATGGTGAGTAGCTATTACCTGAAGACCTCCTCTGCCCTCCACATGCACACTGCACCCAGGCGCCCACACATAGACACATTTTACATAAACCCTCCAAAATTCAAATTACTGTCCCATGTACAAATACTTAGGTCTCCTAATAAAATTTATTCTGAAATTCAACTATGGTTCTAATTTCTGAAGAATGTTTCCAGTAGCAAAAGAGGTCCTATTAATATCACAGTGGAGAGATCACGTGTTCCAGGGAGCGGGTGTTTCACAAAGGAAGATGCTGTTTGGATTAATGGGTGGGTGGAAGCATCTCCTCTAGCTCTGTCTTTGGCAGAATGCTGTAACAAACAGTACTTCCATGCTGAGGCATTTATTAGAGCAGATTCCTCATTGCGGATTTCAGGGCTTTTGTTGCCTTCTAATTCCCTTTTTCCCTTAAATTTCAGAGTTTCATAAAATAAAACAAAAGGCATATTAGGGGAAAATGGAAATACCTGAGATCCTGAGGTTACATGTCCCAAGTTCATGCAAGCACATTGGGAGCTTAGCCAGAAAGCACAGATGGCGAGCGGCCTCAATGGCAGCACTGCAGGAGAGGGAGGGCGCAGAGCAGTAAGGTAGAGCGCTTGGCACTGGCAGCTGAGAGCATCCCCTAAAACTGTCCATGGAGGACATGCGCAGCTTGCCTAAAAGGATGAGCAACAAATCCCAACTCCCCAGCTCTTACTCCTTAATAAAAATTCATAAGACAACAATTTAGCCATTTCATTTTTCAGTTTATGTGCTTATAGTCTTTCAAGTGTAAATTTCTCTTCATATCCTCCAAAATTAGAATTGCAATTCATTTTTCTTCTGCGTTTCGAGTATTTTATTGTCGTCTCTTAGATTAGCTTATGAAGCGTGTGGGCCTTTAGAAAAGGAATGAGTCTGGGCTGTGGTCAGGATGGTCTCGCCTGAGAAGCACAAGGACCTGAGTGCCATCCCTAGAATGCACACTGCACATAATAGCTGAGAGTAATGGCTGCTGCCTGTGATCTCGGTATGGAGAAGGCAGAGACCTGCAGACACAGGACCCACTGGCCCGCTGGTCTAGCCTATGTGGTGCGGTCTAGAACAATGGGAGAGAGCCTTGTCTCAATAAACAAAGTAGACAGTTCCCAGGAATGACATCTAGATGGATGTCTGACCTGTTTGCTTGCCCACGAGCGCACACACACTCCTAATGAATCTGCTAATCATGCTTTATTTATGTAAACAGAAACCATAGTTAGTTTAACAGCAGAAATGTAAAGAGTTTAAAGACACCAGACAACAAAGAAACTAAAGGACAATGAAGAAGTTGTAGGCATAAGAATTACTCTAGGGCTGGAGCAAGAGAGACAAAGCTTGTGGTTAATGATCCAACCAGCCAGAGCTGGTTTCTCAGGGACTGAAGAGACAGTACCTATGTAGCCAAGCCTCAGAATCTGAGGATTTACTGAGGGCCTGGTGCGGGAGAATTGTCTGTATTCTGTCAATCATGATTTAAATAAACCCTGATTGGCCATTAGCCAGAATGTATAGGTGGGACAACCAGGCAGGAAGTAGAGGCGGAGCAAGGAGAATAGGAGAATTCTGGGAAGCAGGAAGCTCTCTTGGCACTCCTGTCTGGACCACTGAAGAAGCAGGATGTGACCTGCCCTGCTGAGAAAGGTACTGGGCCACTGTGGCTAACATAGATAGGGATAATGGGTTAATATAAGCTACAAGAGCTAATGGGAGGCCTGAGCTAATGGGCCAATCAGTTTATAATCTTCTGGAGACCTCTGCGTGAATTTCTTTGGGACTTGCTGGCTATGGGACCTGATGGGAGGCCGGAAACCCCAACTAGCAGGCCCTTCATACTACAAGGGCCCCGAAAGAGGTTTCTGGTACCTCTCAGCAGGCACAGGAGGTTGGATGTGAGAGTGTGGGAACTAAATGATTGCTGCCAGGATGAAGAACAAGCGGTATGGTGACACCATGGGAGCAGAAAGGGAACCTGTGATTTAATGTTAAAAATTAATGTATTTGAGGAAAGTATCTAGTAAGCACTATGTATGAGATAAATTGATGATAGATGATGAAGAGAGAGAGAGAGAGAGAGAGAGAGAGAGATACATAGGCACATAGATACACAGATGATGGGTAGATAGATAGACAAATGGGTGGATCAATAGGTAGAACACCTATGTTGGTGATAGGGAGAAACAGAATTATTACCTCATAAAGAATTTATAAGAAGTAATCCAGAAAATTCTTTAAAAGAGCCTACAGTGATCCAAAGTTTGGCGCTAACACAGAGTGTGTAAACCAGAAGTGAAATGCACCCAGATATGGATGAGGATTGTGGCTGCATGAGCACTAGTGCCGTTCCAGACAGGTGGGCAAATAGGGATGAGAACATGAAAAATGGTTGCAAGCTAACCTACACCTACTGGTGTATATATAACACAGTGTAGGTATACACCAAAAGCCGCTGAAAACCTGTGATAAAATCAGATGTTCACACACACACCAAGGAAACAGTCTTCCAAAGAAACTCATATACAAACACACATACAAAGTGCATGTTTCTTATAAGGCAGCCTTGATAATAATATCCCTGGAAAAAGTTCCTGTTTCCTCCATCATTAGCACCCAATTCAGCATCCTCCAACCTTTTAAACCAATGTCTTAATCCTGAACCATGTAATGTTTCAAGACTCAAGATCTACTCTAAGAATACAGAGTGTACCTCAATGTACCCAAACCCTATTTGTGTATGTATGTAGTTTCTAAATGTTTTTATCCATATATATGGATTAAAATTCTTATATTACATACATGTCTGAAATGCTTTTACTTTCAGCAGTGGGGTTCCTTTCTAATATTCAGAAAGCTAACAGTAACAATTTTCAAAGAATATTGTTTTTAAAACTCAGAAAAATATGGCTAGATAAAAGTCAGAATAACAGAGGAGGGTGGGGCTACTCCTCTGAAGAATTAGCTTTCTGGTATGAAGCTACCTGACCTGCATAATAACTCAAGCTAAGTCACAAGTCCAATATCACATTATAAACGCAAAGCATTTCTAAAGTGACACAGCAGTATTGTGACAGGCGGAGCCAAGTGTCGTATTTGAAACACAGCACCCCCTCTAGTATGCTTCAGTGGTATAGAAACCATGGGAGACATTTTGTACTTTTATTCTCCCCTTTCACTCTCTCTCTCTATATATATATATATACCCTCAAGAATTCAGAGGGAATAAAAGCTGCAGAGACGATCCGTCAGTTAAAAGCCTTCACTGCTGTTGCAGAGGATCCAGGTTAGATTCCTAGCACCCACAACAGCAGCCTACAATAGCCTTAACTCCAACTCCAGGACTCTGATGACCTCTTCAGGCCTCTGGGGGCTCCTGTAAGCACACAATGTTCAATACTCATCCTGGCTCACTTGCATACACATAAATAAAAAACAAATTCTTTCATAAGAAAAGAAACAAAATACATTTTGCTTAAAATGAACATTTTGTAATAAACTACTTCAAAAGATAAGAGGTCAGAAAATGTATATGACAATAATTAATGTCATAATTAATTAGCATAATTAATTATGCTTAATAATTAATAATTAGCATAAGCTTTTACAAATTAACTACCCAATAGAAAGTTGGTATGAAATATAAGATATTAAATCATAAAAAGGTAAATGGAAAGAGAACTTAAACACATTAATGATACTGGAATTTATAAGAAAATACAAAACAAAGAAAGAGAAATTCTATTTTCCAATCATGGAAGTAATATTTTAAAATTGAAAATACATTTGAAATGGAAATTCTCAAGAATTTATGTGTTGCCAGAGTGAGTATAAGCTAGTGTTGGAAATGTCTACCAAAACACTGAATGTATATGCATTATGCTCCATAAGTAATAATTGGATTAGGTATTTACTATCCGTGTCTGAGGAACTATAGTGCGTCGCTGGTAATAACAAATGCCGACTGCCACCCAAGCTTCCATCAGTAGGGCACACATCAAATGTGCCTGCGGCCACACATCAGCAATCACAGCTGGTAGACAGTGTGATTATTTCTCAATGTGGAATTTCACTTGTAGTATTAAGTGGAGGGTTTAGAAGTATATATAATGTGCAAATACGTGAGAGAAGTTTAGATGTTAATAACTGCACATATACAGAGGGTATGAAATACCCACAGCACCACAATAAACCCCCTGTGCCTCTGTCACCGCTGATCAGACAGCAACAAGAAGTGGGTGACAGGCCACGGGTTTACTTTTGTTTTCTAGCTGTCTACTTTGTTGGGGTTTTTTTTTCTATTTATTGAGTATAGCCCCTTCAAAGGAGTGTGGGAGGAAAATAAGGAAGGGCAGATGAGTGAAGAAGTGGTGATTTTAATATTTAATTTAAGAGTCAGCATACAGTTGACAGCTGTAGTATTTAATCAGTGTCTCTCACACTGCCGAAGTTTTTAAATCGCACGACAAGATAAAAGTCTAACCCACGCGTTCGTTCTTAAGGCATAATCAAACTCTGTCTCTTAAAAGTCAACAAACACCAGTATGCATGTAAGTCAGCCTGTTCCAGACACGACGGATGCGGTTTCCCCGCTTTCGACATTGAATTGAGACCATCATACAATGCATCACAATGAATAAAGACAGAGCTTTCATACGGAAAAGGCATCAATCCAATGATTCTGAGGAAACAAATCATTTTATGAGCAAGTTTTTCGTGCCTCCAAAGCAGTTCTTGAAGCAGAATGTTTACACATTTTCTGGGAAACAGCAGGAGTCGTGCCGAGAATTTACCACAGTGTACCGTGTACCATCATCACTTGAGGTTTATTGTCCTTGACACAAAAGAAGGCAATTTGCTCTGTTGTCTGGTTCTGTTTGTCTCTGGGTGAGAGTTAATCTTATTTCAAATCAAAGAAAGTAGCTTATATTGAAAATAAATGGATTAAAATAGATAATGAGAACTGAATAGAAAACTTCGCACCCATTGGAAGAGGCAAAGAGTTCCGTTAGGGTGTGGCATTCTGATGGAAGACTGCCCACCTATGTAGTCTTGAGAAAGACCCTCTCCGTTTGATTACCTGGGTGTTGTTTTCAAATTAATTAAAATAACTACGGACTAAGAATTGATGGTGCTTTACAATAGACTAACACTGATTCTGCTTTTGCTTTTAAAGAATTCCCTAGGCATTTTCTCAGAGGGTATTAAATTAGTAAAGGAGATAAAGGAGTAAAATTATAATTATGATATTATAGGAAATTTTCTGGTTAAAAGCAGGGTGTGGAGACATGTATTTGTGTCCATTCCCAACAGAAACTCCACTAAAATAACAGTAATGGATAAACTAAATTAAATATACAGTTTAAAAGGACAAATCCACGTGAAAAGATAAAAAGAGCAAATCACAGCAACAAAGCGTGAACTGTGACCCCAGTGACTTGTGAGTCACTTAATTGAGCAGCACAGACAGATCTGTCAGTTCTCACGCGCTTCAGAGTGGTGTGAGCATGCTTGTGACCTGGCAGAACACAAGCTGGCCCGTGCCTCCTTTACAGACACGTCTTTTAGAATTAACTTGGTTTCTTCAAGGAAAAAGCGTTGATTCCATTAAAATACTTTAGTGATTGCATTGGTCTGCAGCACAGATAGCCGCTTATTTATTTATATAAAAACACCTGGAACAGCTGGAGGCACAGGCATCCACACAACTTCACTCTTCCCTTTGTAAATCTTTTGTCTATCAATAGAATCAGTATACAGATATTACAGAATAAGAGTTTTGTGAAGCCCTAAGGATTTCATAATGCCCAATTCTTCCCACTAGTCCCAGAGCCAATATTAATTAAGAGTGAAGGATGAATTCAACTTATACTATTTCTATTAGTGACTTTTCTTGATTTTATAACAAAATGCCTAAGGAAAACGACTTAAGGAAGCAGGGGCTTGTTGCGGCTCACAGTTGGAGGGTACAGTCCACCTTGGGGAGGAGGTTACAGCTGTGGTAGTTTGAGGCAGCTGGCCACATGGGGTTCTCAGTTCAGAGGTGATGATCATGCCTTTAATCCCAGCACTCGGGACGCAGAGGCAGGCTGATCTCTGTGAGTTTGATGCCAACCTGGACTACAAGAGCTAGTTCTAGGACAGGCTCCAAAACAACAAAGAGAAACCCTGTCTTGAAGAAAAAAAAATAGTATGTGATTAGAATTGGAACCTGGCAAGTAAATAGACAGAACACAGAAGGGAAAGTTCTTACATTCCAAGTGTTATGGCTCTTGTTCCCAGTCTGAAGATCCAAATAAGTGACCACATCACTGATTTAAACATGGTCTCATCAACCAAACAGAAGCCTGCATTAGGACACATGCACACACACACACACACACACACACACACACATACACGGGGGGGCAGAAAGAGAGAGAGAGAGAGAGAGAGAGAGAGAGAGAGAGAGAGAGAGCACCAGTAGTTACCTAAACTCCCTAAATCCCATACTTTGAACTTCCAGCTGGCCATGCTTTCCCAGACACCTCAAGGTAAACTCCTATTTATTCAGAAAGAAAGTTTCCACAAAACACAGCCCTATTTTCCTAGTAAATTATAAATTTGGCTTGGTTTCAAAACAATTAGGGTAATCTCTTCCTGTCTTCTGCTACCTATTGTCTTGCTAGACCAGAACAGCAAGCCAGGAAGAAGAGTAAAGTTCTCCCTTAGATTTCTTATGTTGTTAATTTCATTGCAAAAAAGCTAGAGAAACTGGATTAAGTTAGGTGATTGGTAGCCAGGTGAAAAAATAAAACAGGCCCATACCTCAAGGTCAACATTATATTATTGAATATTTTCTGATTACTGTAGTATTTGCACTAGACAGTTATTATCTCCACCTACATCCTGGATTATAAATTTTTGCTGTGTATCAATTTTTGTACAGTGTAAATATATATTGCTCTCATTGTTAATAAAAAGTTGACTGGCCAATGTCTAGGCAGGATTTTCGGGGCAGAGAGAATGCTAGTAAGAAGGAAGGCAGAATCAGAGGCGTTGCTAGCCAGACATGGAGAGGAAACAGGAGGTACAAGATGAAAGAGAGGTAATACCACATGGCAGAATGTAGGTTAACATAAATGGGTTAATTTAAGTTGTAAGCCAGAAGAGGTCATCAGATCCCATGGAAATGTGGTTACAGGTGGTTGTGAGATGCCCAAGTGGTTGCTGGGAATGAAATTCCAGTACTGTGAAAGAATAGCAAGTGCGCTAACTGCCAAACCATATCTCCAGGTCCCCCCAAATCAGTGTAGAACAGCTGGGAACTCTAGAGGAGAGCACAGAACAGTCTGAAGTAAGCAGAAATCTATGGAAGACTGTCGCCATGCTAAGTTGTAGGTAGACTTTTCTGTCCCACCAACCAGGTCCCAGATAACCACATGGATTATCCTTAATTATAAATCTCAGTCAATGACTTAGGCTTGTTTCTAACTAGCTCTTATAATTTAACCCATTTCTATTAATTTACTTTCTACCTCATGGCATTATTACCTCTCTCCCATTTTGTGTGACGGAATCATTCTGCATCTGGCTGGCTTCTCGCTGTGTCTCCTGGCAGCTCCCGCTGAGCATGATCCACCAGGCCAGATTCCCTGATATAGTGACAGAACTCTTTACCAGGAACAAGCAGGTGTCTGTAAAACAGTTGAAATAGATTTACATCCTGGTTTCATAGCAGAAGGCTAAGGTTTGGGTCAAAAGGTATGAACATCTCTAGAAGACAACCAGAGTGTTCTCTCCCTGTGTGCAAGTCCCACCTAACACTTCCTGCCTAGCTACTGGCCATTTAACTCTTTATGGAATCAATGAGAGCAACACATCTTCACAGTGTACAAAAAGATTGTGAAAGGTTTCTGTACCCAATATTAAGTCTCTTTGTCGATGCAATAAATCAGATCAGGCCAAATTAATAAGACGAGGTTTAATCTGAGCAAAGCAACTCCTGGATGATCTCAAGGGGAAGGAGAAATCACATGACAGGTCTTAAATACCCTGTAGGTGTGATCTTGAGCATCTCAGGGGGAGAAGCCACCTCTTGACGAGCTCTGGAGAGGGGGTTGGGGCCTAAGCACAGCTTTCACCTAAAACACCCAGTATCCATGGGTGTATGGGCCTTGGTTCAAGTCTGGCACTTCCTGCAGGCATGGGGCAATGTGGGAAGGGGCAATCAGGGAGTCAATGGGCTCATGCTCAGTGGGAGGTATGGGTGAAGAAGCACTCAGTTAGTTGCCATCCTTGAGGAGGCAGAGAAGGCAGGTTGCTATGAGAAAAAAATAGATCATTAGCACCAGCCCTATGAACGGGGCTAACCATGGGAAGAGTAAAGACTACTAGAAAGAATGGGACAGAAAAGTGCCTGGTTGTACAAAAGAAACAAGGGTGAATGAGTGAGACACAAGAGTAAATATCCCCCTCATTGGGACATCATGGAAAACCAGGTCCCAGTTGCTGGATAGGTACCTGCTTGACCCTGGAGTGGTACCAGCACTGATGTCCCAGGAGCCTGGGGGGATGGCACACCAAATCAAGGGATGATGTGTTCCAGGAGTATCTTAGCCACCACACCCACCTGCTGTTTCCCTGGAGGTGGTGAAAGCCTCTATCCGTCCTGTAAAAGTTCCAACAAGAGTTAGGAGATAATGGAGCTTTTTATGAGTGGGCATGTGGGTGAAGTCATCCTGCCGGTTCTCACCTGGTTGGTGTGCTCGAGGCTGATGCAGGGGCTGGGGTTTCCGGAGGGCTCCCTGTGGGTTGAACTTGGACAAGTCTGGCAGGAGGAGTGGACTTGTCTAGAGATGATCCACCAGACCAGATTCCCTGATACAGTGGCAGAACTCTTTCCCAGGAACAAGCAGATGTAAATATAGATTTACATCTTGGTTTCATAGCAGAAGGCTATGGTTTGAACATCTTTAGAAGACAACCAGAAAAATTTTACTGAATGAAAGAGGTTTAGCAAGTAAAGGGGGGGAGAGTTGAATATGTCTACAGGGTTCTATACCGTCTTTAATGCTAGCCTGTTTCAGAGAAGAAGGAGGTGGCATTTCAAAACTGCATTCATCAATGCTAAAATTCCAAACCTCCAAAGTTACACCTGAAACCTGTTTTTCCTGTACCATGACATCTGTGAATGAGGCAAACCTGTCTTTACTTCTAACAGGAAATTTAACTAATGAAGTAATGAGCTACCAAGGTGGTTGTAGCCTTGGGGTGTCTGGGAGAGAACTGTTAAACTGGCAAATCTGTTGGTACCCTAGTCATCAAACACCATCATATCTGAGAAGGATAAATTTTACCTGAGTAAGCAGAAGTGAGATGGCTTTCTGGCTACCTAGGTACCTACCCCAAGTCTCTCCTTGGCTGTCAAGGCAGTATCAGTCTTCAGCTGCCAAGTCCCGGAGACCTGACAGACCTTTCTATGGAGTAGGAATTTGGGAATATCAACCTACTTTGTCTTGGCAAAGTGGGGAAATCAATTCCCAAGGGTTCTGCTTGTTCACAGTCTGAACAGGGTCTTGGCAGAAGTTAAGGTGCAAAGCAGTGACTGGCTTTGCTATATTTATGGCAAACTCCAGGTGGAAGTTCTTCTGTGGCTATCCATATTCCTTGGAGAAGACAGGATGCTACCAGGAGCTACCATGTCTCTATTGTGAGAAGCTTCTTTATTAAAATTCCATATTCTCAGATCTTTAAAGTGTTTGAGGATCAGGGAATCATTATCTTTTAGGTATATCTGTAATGGTAAAACTAAAATGGTGCCATTCCCTGAGGGACAGCAGTGGGCAGTGGGCCACAAGGGGCAGCAGGTCTCACAAGGAGCCACGGCGGTGAGAGACAGAGATGGATAGGCATGCCATGCAGAGTGAGGTTGAATATTTATTTAGTTGGTTATGGAAGGGAAGGGAAAGGGGAGAGGGAGGGAAAAGCAGAATGAGGAGAGAGAGACAGAGAGAAAGAGAAACAGAGAGAGAGAGGAAGGGGAAGGGGAGAAGGGAAAGAGGCAGAGAGAGAGGGAAAGAGAAACAGAGGTTGGAAGAGGAGAGAAGAAGAGAAGCTACCTCTTCGGAAGAGAGAGGGAAAGGAAGGAAGGAGCTCAGGCTGGAAGTGGAAGGAAGATCTGCTTGCCTTGGCAGAAGGGGAGGAGAGTGGGCAGAGCTTTTCTCTTATAGGACAGGACAGACCATTACATTCCCATCTCTTTTTTATAATAAAAAGGCAGGAGGTTAGGCACAACAGGTTAAAGGAATTGGGATGGCAGATTCTCAAGACTGCTTCCTGCCTGTTTGTGGGCCTCATCTTGGAGAGGGAACCTGAGAAAGCTGGGTGCTGGTCACATCCTGGCATAGCTGTTCTCTTTGCTCCTGTCCAGTGTTTGTGGTACAGAAACGTTTGGTGTCTCTTACACCTATTTAAGGTATTGACAGAACAGAGGACAAAGTTAAGTTTAGGGGAAAAACAATTTAGGACCAGGCAATTGAGAGGGGTGTATCTGACCTGTTTAAGGCATATCCTTCAATTCAGCTCCCTGGAACTCACAAGAATTTTTTGGGTTTGTGAAAACATAAGTTTTAGCATATTTATGTCAGAATGACTGTGACAGATGTTTTTGCATAATGAAAAGTATCTTTAAGACTTTGAAAGGCAGCACGAGAGAGAATAACTCATTGAAATTTGTTTGGTGAGGCTGTCCTTTTAAATGACAAAACCTCTCAGCTGTCAAACTGCATTAGAGATCTTTGAGGATAAAATTTTACTTGAGTTATTGATTAAAAAAACAACAGAGAGCTTACTTGGTTGGCACCTAGAGCTACTCATCAGGGTCCTCCATGGTCACTGAGGGTCGTATTTGCCTTTTGCTGTTTAGTACAGGACCTGCCAGGCTCCAGAAGATCCTGTGGGCTAAGAAATCTGTAGGAAGACAAGCCTACCTTGACCTGAGCAGCTAAGCTGTTGATTCCAGCAATTCTGTCCATGTCTGGAAATCTGCAGTTTAGATGAAAGGCAGTTTTGTCCAGTGGTCAGCACTTGGCAGTTGAAGCATGTAACATGAGGGTGCCATTCTGTAGCATGTGGGCCTGCTTGGTTTCTGTCCTCCCAACAGGTCCCACAGTCATTAGGTCCCAGAGAAAATCACACAGAAAGTCTCCATAAGTTACAAACTGATTGGTCCATTAGCTCAGGCTTCTTATTAGCTCTTGTAGTGTACATAGCCCATTATTCTTATCAATGTTAGCCACATGGCTCAGTACCTTTCTCAGTGGGGCAGATCACATCCTGCTTCTTCGATGGTCCAGACAGGAATGCTGAGAGAGCTTCTTGCTTCCCAGAATTTTCCTTGCTCCGCCTCTACTTCCTGTCTGGTTGTCCCACCTTACATCCTGGCTAATGGCCAATCAGCGTTTATTTAAATCATGATTGACAGAATACAGACAATTCTGCACCAGAAGCAAACTGCAGATGGACATTATTTTGTGCTCATTTGTCTTCTGTCTTCTTTGGAGGAAATAGAGTGCTGCTGCTAAGAGCCAACCTGTCTCTTTTTGCTATGAAAAGTTTTTTAATAATTAAATATTTAAATGCCATATTCCACAGATCTCTGAGCAGTTGAAGGCTGTTTACCAGGTATAGATGAGTTATAACTTCTGTATAGAATCTGTCTGAAAAACTGGGTTCGAGCTTGACTATATTGGCTCTCAATTTAACAGGTAAAGCAGGGTTAGATTAAGAGACTTAAAAGTACATACCAATTTAAAAAGTGAGACTTACTACTTTGTAGTCTGGAATGAGATAATTATAACATTTGAATTATAACAATTGAATAGACAATTATAATATTTACCAGTAAACATAGGTGCATTTAAGTTATATGTATGAACCACACAGACACACAGTGAACAGGAATTGGGTGAGGTGGATGCTTTTGGTGGGCCCTACCAAAGTCATGCCACTGCGCAAAACACACATGCAACAGAGTCAGTGCCAGGGGACCAGACAGGGAATACCTCAGTAAAGATGGCAGGACATGGTCATCTGACCTGGCTCTCAGTCAAGATGGTGGTGAAGTCCCCTGGCCTCAGTCAAAATGGCGGCGGTCATGTGTTGTATGGAAAAGCCACGTTTTTTGAACAGTGGGAGTTTTAAACATAATAACAAGAGAGACCTAGAGGCATGATCCACCTTGTTGCTGAGCCACCATGCCACAAGCCTCAGCAGGGAGCAAAGGCTGGAACTGAAAACAGTTGCCTCACAGATCTGACTAATCTTGTCAGTTTCCATGGGACCAGTGGTAGCGGTGGTAGGGATAGTTTGAAGAAAAGCAGAGCTGGCGGGACACCAGCAGAGCATTCACAGACAGGTGGCTGATAGTTTGAGGGTTTCTACCATAGCTGAAAACGTGAAAACCCGCAAAAACAATGAATGAATACTGCAAGGCCTGTAGAAGGTCTTCTCTCTCTAGGTGGGGTGTTAATGAAGCCTGACTGGTTCCAGGTTTGGGCAACTCAACCCAGAGGCTAGAGGTGGCTCTCAGCGGTCTCTTACAGTGGAAACCACTTATGAGTGGTCCAAAAGAGAAGAAAAGAGAAAGAAAAATTCAAGGGATCCCGGGCCCCAAAGTGATTGCACTGCTCAGCGTGTGCAGTGCTTGTGTGGGAGGACCAACCTGGTTAGTCTGGTCACATTTTTAGCTATGGGAAGCAACCAGAGATGAATGTCAGCAAAGGGTTTAGCCATAGCTGTAAAGGCTGCAGTTGGCTGACTGAAAGGTATGCACAGAGGTCGGAGTTCAGGCAGGTACAACACAGAACTGTTGTAAAGAAACCCAGTTCCCGAGCCCAGGGTTCCAAATGTTGTTTATGCTTAAGCTAAATCTAAACATATTAAAGAAGTTGATCTTTTATGAGGTAACTGATGGTTAACTTGTATGTCTTAGTAGTTTACCAAATTAGCTACAGCTTACCAATGTTAGTAAAAGCAAGAAGGTTAGGCATATTTTTTTAAAAAAATTGGTCTTTCTTAGCCTCAGTAGACCTTAGATAAGGAGAGACCCTTTGTAAGATTGCTTTGGCACCATAAAATAGGAATGTCTCAGTCTCTGCTTTTCAGCTGTGGTCCTAAGACACAGAGAATAATCATAATCTGTGGAAGGCAAAACCAAGTTTTCATACTGTAAACAATTTGCCTCAGTAAATCACCATACTTTACGTCCTATCTGTCATAAACCCTGTTTTTAGACAGGACAGGAATTATCATATATAAATACATCCTAAACTAAAATATACTGGAGACCTAACATCTCCTTGGCTGGGCCACTCCTTGTGGTCACCTTTATTTAAGACAGTGGTGAAGTCATATGACTTCCCTCTTTTTCAACGTTAGTCAAAATGACAGCTGCCCACATGGTGCTTTCCAGAGCAGTTCCAATTTGTAGTTACCAGTTTTAAGTTAACCTTTGTTACAGATTTTTCACCATTCCCAATTTCTTTGCTGTTTTTTATATAAGGTAGAGCAGCATAGAACAACTTTCTCAGTCATCACATCAGATTCAGGAAATCTCAGAGGCAAATTCTGAGCCCAGGGAGCTAGTTGTAATAACAGCTGAGCTATAACCAAATCACATGGAACACACAAACCCAGGCATCCAAGTGTAATGGAAAAATTAAAAATGCTGCAGGATCCCTGGCGGCAGTTGACAGCAGAAATGCTGTAGGTCCCCAAGCGGTGGTAGCAGGCCATGTGGTGGCAGGCAGCGGGCCCTGAGAGCAGCCAGTCCCAGGCAGAGATGGCTGCCAGTCCCTGAGCGGTGGCTGGTCCCAGGCAGGGAGACACGTGGCAGGCGGGCAAGAGACAGAGACATGGATAGGCATGCCATGCAGAGTAAAGTTGAACATTTATTAGGTGGGTTATTAAGGGGAAGGAAAAGGGGGAAAATAGGAGAGAGAGAGAGAGTAGAGAGAGAAGAGAGAGACAGAAGCGGGGGAAGGGGAGAAGTGGGGAGAGAGGCAGAAGCTGCCTCTCCGAGAGGAAGACATAAAAGAGAGAGCTCAGGCCAGAGGCTGAAGATCAGCCTGCCTCAGCGGATGGGGGAGGGGTGGGTGTGGCTTGTCTCTTAAAGAGATAGAACAATCATTACACCAAGACCCAGTTAACAACAAGCATGCAGTGGTCACAGCATTCACACATTTCCATCCGTACACACAAAATAGACGGGACTTTTTAACAGAAAGATGAACAAAACTTTTCCCAGGAAAGCAGATGACCAACTTAAAAGTTCTGTAAGCATTTACAGCAGGAATAAAAAGACTTCTTTGTTCCCAGGTGGAGGGAGGAGCCTGCCCCATGAAGCTCATCATACCTGCCATACCTCTGACACCAGCTCTGGCATGCTAAGTCATAGCCACAGTGGGAGGCAGTGGGAGACTGACACAATACTGTTCCCCTTCCCACAGCAAATAAACACCCGCCATCCTTGCATGGCGGGGAAAGCCGGCAGTGGCAGTGGCAGAGGCAGCGGGAGGAAAGGGAAAAAGCCATGTGGAGAATACAGTCGGATTGTTACATGTTGTAACAAGGCATACAGAAGAAAAGCAGGCAGAAGCATAGAGTGGTCGAGAGGAAGGGATGGAAGTGCAGAATCTAAGAATCTCGGGTGAATTTGGATAAATTTTGCGCGACTGGGGATCGGATTTAGACCCTGTGCTGCCCAATTCCAAGCCTGTGTCGTGACTGAAGACTAAGGCATAGGGTGTCCCCCTTCGAATAAAAAGAATAGAAGGTGTGGGGAGCCGCAGACCAGAGCCTTGACAGAGACCAGGCTTAGTTTCACTTCACTAGAGTGGGACAGAGCTAAGCAAGCAGGTCTCGTGAAAATCACAACTTAAGGGTGACCATCAGTAAGCACCCCCACAGGCCCTTCTGCTGGCTCAGAAGGCCCCAAAGCCCTTCTGCTGGCTCAGCAGGCTCCCAAAGCCCCTCTGCTAGCTCAGCAGGTCCCCAAAGCCCCTCTGCTAGCTCAGTAGATGCCTCTCAGACTTCTGCAGGCTCAGGATAGCTTTCCCTACTCTGCTGCTCGAAGGTCCCTAACCACTAACCAGTCAGCCCCCAGACTAATCTTTCCTCCACCAATCAGCCCCAAATTAATCTCTCCTCTCTGGAATTCCCCTAACTCCACTTAAAAGGAGCTTGTGACCTTCTTTGGGGGTCATCAAGTGTCACCCTAATAGTGGAATTAATAAAATGCCCTTGTTATTGCATACATGGCTGTTGGTCTTCTTTGGAGGCTTCTCTCAGACCCTAACGTGGTAGCATGGGTCAAAAAACGGGGTGTGTGGAATGCACCCTTGAGCAAAATGTCTTCTGAAGAAAGGGTTCCATGGAACAAAGATGGTCTTTGCTCTGGTAACGGGTCTGGGTTCTAGTATGGCCATCTTTGGCAGGGTATCCCGAAAATCGGGAAGGGTCCTGGATCCCTAGAGGTGGTGACTTGGAACCTGCAACTTACCTGGCCTGAAGCTGATCCAGTCTGGTGAAGAGTGAGTGTAAGAAGAGTGGTTACCCCGTGTGACCAGGGGCCAACAGGAGAAACAGCTCCTCCCCAGCCAATGCACCAGATGAAACAAATTGCTGCACAACACTGTTTCCCACTATTTCACACTGTGTGTCCTTCTCCCAAAAACCTTGTAAATCAGTCATCTTTTCCATTTATTAATTTAAAAATCCGAGACTACATTTGGGGAAGCCTGGACTTGAAATTGGGGCCATAGACTGCTTGTGTTTTTTCAGCATGGCAGACAGAGCAAGGTCAGGTTGTTAATGTGTAGGAAGAACAGGCTAGTTTAGATCTTACAGCTGGAGGCCAGGCAGAGTGCTGCATCCTGCAAACAGGGAACAGAAGAGAGAAAACCATGAAAACAGGAGTAAATGAGACTCTAAAAATCACTTATTGGGAACTTATTCTAAAAGACTATGGGGACAAAGAGAGCATGAAAAAAATCAGGGAGCCAAGTGAGACCTTGTGGGTGATGGAAAAGAAACCTGGTTATGATCAATTATGATAAATTCTAAAGAAAATGGAAGCATTCATTGTGTATAGGCTCGATCTGTTATGCTTCATTAAATCCTGCCTGCTGGTAGCAAACAGACTGCTAGGAAACAAATGGTAGAAGGATAGACACCTGGATATTTCTGTTCAGCCATTTCCTGAATCAAAGAGAGGCTTCCCGAAGGGAAGTTGGTCCTGGGGATGTTAGACTGTGCTGGTGGTCAGGGAAGAATCCTGTAACCAGCTTTCTGGCCTCAGTAATGAGGGTCTTTGGCCAGCTTGAGCAAGGCAAATATGGCTTTGGCAGGCCTTGTCCTTCTCCCCCATTCCCTCTGCCTTTTTAAAAACCATTAGATTACTTTCCTAAAGCTAGCCTCCGAGGTCTAGTCCCTTATTTGGCCCTTCCCTCCTCCCGAGGCTGAGAAGCAAGGTCCAGCTATCAAAGTATTGAAGTACAGCAAGCAATCCAAAGCCCCCTTTGGCTCATCTAATTAACATGTTCAATTAAAATTAAACACCTTATCCTCACCGAGGGCTTCCCATTTTACCTTTATAAACCACCATTTTCCTATGTGCCACATCTGTCTCCTCTCTATCTAGAGACAATCCTTTGTCCTCTAGACAAATACCCCTTACCCCACTCACTTGTCCCTTTTCTCCCCTCTCCTTTGTTCCCATCCCCTTCTCCCTCTTCCTGTCTTATCAAGATATCTTGTATTTGGGGACTTTAACGACCTCTCAAATACACCAACCAGTATTAAATGCTCATGCATATATTGGACTCTAAAGTGAGATATTTTTATGTTGAAAAGAATCATTTATTTTGCACACATCACAAGTATGCACGAAAGTGAGTGAGTCTGGTGACTCACTAGTGTCCCCACTTACTGGATCTCCATTCAGTGCCTAAAACCAAATTAGTGTGAATCTCATTCTCTACTGCCATACATTGTGTCTTTGTTAGGTATAAGCATCCCACCCTATTTATGCTGTAAATAACTTGCCTGTTCAAGTACCAATTTGGCAGCATTGAAAGGATGCATAGGTGACTTTGTCATTTCATAAATATAAATATTAATAAATGGGATCAATGCAAATAAAATAAAAATGCCAAATACTTGTCATGTGACTCCAATACACATTTCTTGAGAGGTTCTGGAAATAAGAGTATACAAATATTCAAGGCTCACATGTAGGAAACTCATGGATCCTCCCAAGTCTTGTTTAGATGCTTCACCTCAGGGTCTAGGGAAGGGTTTAGGCCCAGATTAAAGGTCTATGTTGTAGAATATTATTTTAAGGTGTGTTACTTTTGCTTATTATCTGGAACATTTGTTTAATGATGCAAATATGTATTTGATTAAATGAAATTCCCTTGCAGTCAGGAAGCTGAGTCAGTAACTGGCTGACAGGAAGTGGTGGGGAGGAGCCAGGTGGAGAAGGGTTTTTAAGTAGGGGTGAGGAGAAGCAGGAGGGCTTCTGGAGAGGAGATAAGCTGCTTGCTATTCAGCCTCTCTGAGGAGCAGAATTCCACCTCAAACCTTAAATCTCAAGTTCTTTAGAGGGACAGAGATTTGGATAAATTCCCTCTGTAGCTTTGAAAGAGTTGGTGCCTGAGGGAACGAAATTCCCTCAGGCTGCGGATCTGGCAGAACCACTGCTGGTAGCAGAGGAGCTGCAGTTGCTGACAGGACAGCCAAGGTGCAAAGACAGAAACAATTTAAAAAGAGGACAATTGGCATACCAACAAGTGGTAAAACCACAGGGAAGGAAGGGTCACTCCAGCTGACTCTGCTGCATTTATCTTCTGGCCTTTCAACCTCTGGCTCTGCTGTATCGGCTGTCTGAACTTCACACTAACAGTCAGCTGCTGCTTGCCCAGCTCAACAGAATTGGTGAGAGATTTGGGAAATCCTTTAGGAGAGTAAGAGAGAATTAAATGATATTGAAAAGAAATATTTTCTAGGTTAAGAATGGGAAACATAACAATGCAGGGTACTAGGGCTCTCTATACTGCTACCTTAGAAGGCTTGAAGCTAGAAGCAGAATATGGGAAGACTCATGATTTAACTGACACTAATATAAGAAAAACAATTCATACTATCAGTATGGTAATTAGTATCTTATAAATAATAGCCATGGTGGATTTTATGCTAAATATGACAGGTGGATTAATAGGATGCAGGCCTTGGAAAGATATACTAATGAAAATAAGAAGAATGCTCAGACACAGACAGAAGAATTTAGAGCAGAATTTGCCACACCATTGTATTGTGAAACTGGAGTGGAATGGCCTAAGGTTATTAGAATATCAACTTTAATATATCCAGTTACTGATCCACAACCACCCCCAAATAATATACATCCCCAAGTCTACATAGAAGTTAATTAGAATCCTGTGGATATGTTAAACTTAAAGAGATTTAAGAAAGCAGTAGTTTCATATGGTATATATTCATCCTTTGTAAGACATGTTAAATTCATGGACAACTAAGAATAGAATTATTCCACAAGTCTGGGAGAATTTAGTTTCAGCAGTATGAGAAACCATCCTCAATTACAGTGGAGAACTTGGTGGGGAGAGAAAGCTAGGGCCCTGAAACAATGAGGCAGTGCTAGAGGTCATGAGATTTCCCAAGACCAAATTCTTGGTGAAGACCAGTATGCTGATTTGCAAAGACAATGTATGTTGGATGATAACTCCCTGATTCTATGTCATATAACAAGAGCTGAATGTTTGGGACAGGGTTGAAGAATGAAGAAAGAGGATTGAGTCATTTACTAAAATTATACAAGGCTCAAAAGAAGCTTTCACTGATGACAATGTGCAGACTGGACATGAAGGACAAACAGGAAAAAAATCTGTTGAACTTTGCCAGAACAATGCAGGTCAGTCTTTCAAAATTCCTGCTTCACAGAAGAGTTTGTCAGATATTCTGCAGAACACAGAGAAAAGTGACTGATAAATTTGCCAATACAAGGCAGAACAGTCCTTCAAATTTCCTGCTTCACTGAGAAGTCTGCCTGATATTCTAGGCCTGTAGCCTGAAGATAGATGCCTCAAGGTTGCAGAAAGAACTTTGGGTGAATATCCAGGCAGTCAGATATCTCTGTCATTTCTAGAGTTTTAGAAGTTGTTTGCATTGTACTTTTTGTTTACTCAAATAATATTATCCTTCTGGGGTCTTTGATGGAGTTGAAGACTAGATAGTTATAGTTGCAATTTTCCTTAATTATGGTAGAGAGTAAATTAGGTATAAATCTTTAGTTTCATTAAGATAGGCTAGGTAATGGAGCATTTTCTTTTAATTTGCCAGACACAAATGGACTGAAATTCATAACACTGTGAATATAATCTTTACTTAATAATTTTTCTTATTGTGTACAGTCTTATTATGTTAAAATTTGTTTAGACAAAAAGGGGGAAATGTTGTTGAATATTATTTTAAGGTGTTTTACTTTTGTTCATGTTCTGGAACATTTCTTTAATGATGCAAAGATGTGTTTGATTAAATAAAATTTACCTGTGGTCAGGAGGCTGCATCAGCAACTAACTGACAGGAAGAGGTAGGGAGAAGCTAGATGGAGAAGGATTTATGGGGGTGAAGAGAAGCACAAGAGCTTCTGGAGAGACGCAAGAGGGAGAGGATATGAGGTACTTGCTATACAGCCTCTCTGAGGAGCAGGATTCCACCTCAACCTTTGAATCTTGAGTTCTCTAGAGGGACAGAGGTTTAGATAAGTTCCCTTTGTAGCTTTCAAAGAGATGGTGCCTCTTTGAAATCTTCAGCAGAATTGCTGCTGGTAGCAGAAGAGTTGTAGTGGTTGATAGGACAGTCATGGTTTAAAAGGCAGAAACAATTTAAAGAGGACCACAGGCCTGCTCTTGTTATAGGACTGTACTCAAAATCATTTAACCTCTTTACCTGAATTTTTTCATCTTTGTACATATCACTAACTTCCACTTCATAAGAAATTCCTAAGGACTCATTTTTTCATTTGTTTTGATTTACATTTTTGAGACAGGGTCTCTCTATGTAGTCCTGGTTGTCCTGGGACACTCTACATAGACCAGAATGGCCTGGAACTCACAGAGATCCTCCTGTTTCTGCCTCCTGATTAGTGCTGGAATTAAAAGGGCTCTAAGGACTCATTTAAACCCTTTATTCACTGAGCATAACACCCAACACACAATGTTTAACTAGCTCAGGCTATTGTGAGTTACTATTGTTAGTGCTTTAGAAGATTCATTTTACAGCACTATTGTGCAATTCCAATTCAGCTTTTTGTCTAAGCATTAAACTACAAGTTTCTTGGAGGTGAGATCTATGGCTCAGTTAACTGTTTTCTTAAAGGAGTGGCACATGGTTTGTTTTTATCATGCTTGCTTAGTGAATGAATGATTATGGCTTTTCAAGTTAACGTAGTGCTCATTCTGTTAAAGTGTTATACTTCTCAAGTAGTCTAAGTTTTCAGGGTGTATGGGTGTCTTACTCCATTTGATAGTTATAACAAAATAACATAAACAAAGTGACTTTTAAAGAAGTCAAACTAATTTCTTACAGGTCTGGAGACTAGAGAACATGAGACCAGGGCACCGGAAGACTTGCTGTTTGGCGAGGACTTTTAGATTCACAGATGTTAATTTCCAGCTGTGCTGTCACATGTTGAGAGGGTTGGGTAGCTCTTGAATGCCTCTTTTATAAGGGCACCAACCTAGTACGTGGACTATGTGCTCTCATAACCTGTGACCATCCAAAGGACTTGCTTCCAAATATTATCGCATTAAGAATTAAAATTTCAACACACTAATTTTTTAGGGGGAGGGGGACTCAAACCACATCAATAAGCCTAGACAGACAGACAGACCTGACAGAAAGGTCATTCATAATGGGTTGCTCTGGGATCTAAACTGTGAAGCCTTCCTCTGTCCTCTCAGGCGTTCATGCTGTGTGTTGGTTTTCTCAGCACTGTGGTTAGGGCAGGGATGCTAACACCTCCAGGTAGTAAACAAGACA
Organism: Ondatra zibethicus; assembly: GCA_004026605.1. Taxonomy (NCBI): domain Eukaryota; kingdom Metazoa; phylum Chordata; class Mammalia; order Rodentia; family Cricetidae; genus Ondatra; species Ondatra zibethicus. Next base: position 187,451 of record PVIU01001698.1, read on the forward strand.
ACAGAAATAGAACCTGTTGATTGGTATTCAGGCACTCAGTTCCTAAGATGGTTGGACATAGATGAGCAGGGTAAAGTACATCAGTGGGATCTTCAAATGCTTTGCCTCTCTCACATACTGGCTGGCTGACTTTGGCCACATTGAGCGACTTTCATTGGTCTCATATGTGATATAAAAACAGTAAAAGTATTTTTTGAGGATACCATGAAGAACAAATGAGAAGACTGTTTTAGTCTGTCACCCTGATTTTGGTAGCTCTGTTTCTCCTGCACACGTCCCATGACCCATGCCTCTTCTCTGAGCCTTACAGAAGGCTTTCACCTTTGCTTGTGCTCCCTCATTGTGACCAAGCTCCAAAACATTCTCTGTTTTCCTGTCACAGGAAGAGCATGCACCGGGGACAAAGCAAAGTAGCTGCTCTGTTGATAATGCTCAGAGTATGATTTGAGGGGGCTTTGAGATTTCTTTTATTTGCTTTCTGCAATGATGATGTGACCATGAGGGTAGACGTGCGGGCCCATGCTCTTCACTCTGGAGGAAGGGCACCCTTCCTAGACTCTACAGATCATGGCCAGCCAGTAGTCAACTGCTGTGAATTGTGGGTACTGAGACTTGAAGTAATGGGAGCCTCAAGTGTTCGCAGTCCCCACTGCACAACCTAGTCATCTCGGAAACTGGTTTAAACATTTTAATTCTTTGTTTATTATTTTAAATTGCGGATGTGTGTTTGCATGTGGGTATGTGTGGGTGTGCCCGTGGAGGCCAGAGACACGATCGCCTGGAAGAGCAGCGAGTGCTCCTAACTGCTGAGCCATCTCTCCAGCCCCAAGGGCAGTTTCTTTAAATACCACACCCCAGATCAATTAAATTAGAATTTTTGAATGAGAAGGTATTAGCATTTTTGTCAACTAGCCAGATGATTCCAATATGCAGCCAAGACTGAGAAGCCACCCTAAAGCTGCGTAGCTACGCAATTAAACTCATCTAATGAGCTTTCTTCTGGCTCCTTTGTAAGATGGCACATTCACCTGGAAGGTTATTTTATGGTACTGTCATTGATATTGTCTTGTGTGGGGTTTCTTAGGATAGTAATTAGCACTAATTAAAAGATGAATACGTAACCGAACACTGACATAACGTTTTAAACATGTGTTTCTCATTCTAAATAAAACCAACTGGTAGAAGGCCAAAATAACATCATTGGCAAGGGAAAGCACCAGTTTCTTACAGCCTCATTAAAGGAGGGCACCAAACATGAGTTTCCAAGTGTTTGATGGTGTTGTCATCTAGTGGCAAAATGTGATTATTGCAGCACAATCTCTTTCTTTCCTTTCTCTTTAAATCTATTTGTTTATTCACTTATCTTTTAACATTTATTTTATTTTTGAGAATTTCATACAGGAGTACTGTGTTTATTTTCACCCCCACTGTCTCCCTGCTCGTCCAGCTCCCCCCATACTCCCATTACTCCATCTCAAGTTCATGACTTCTTTGTTTTTATTTTTGTCTTTATTATTGTTATACACATACAAACATACAAATGCACACACATATAACCTGCTGAATCCATTTAGTGTTGACTTTATGTAGATGCATTTAGAACTGACCACTTGTAATAGTGGGGAGGTTGTCTCTGGAAAAGACTGATGATTTTGCAGGCCATTCATTGCCTGCAGTTCCTCATGTAGGGATGAGGCCTTGTGAGAGTCCCCGTCCACTCTGGGATTGCAACCCCTGTCATGCAGCACTGTCTTCAACTTTCCGGAGAGAAGGTTACTAGGAAGGATAATGTTCTCTGTATGGTAAAATTATCACCAGTAATTAAATATTGATCTCAAGGATCTGGGAGGAATGTCAGCTTCCTAACAAACAGGAAACACCTTTTTCATTCTCCCTGCCAGTAAGGTGAGCAGACTTGTCCTAGGCATCCTACGGCCTTGGAAACAGAAGTCAGATGCTAAAGACTAGGCGGGGTGCAGAGCCTGCTGTAGCAACCTGAAAGGACAACCTTCTAGATTTCCATATGAAAAGGAAATTACCCTGCTAGGTACTAAGTTATAGTTCCCTACAATTCTCATTCAAAGCCCTAATTCCCATATACAGTCCTTTAGGCACAGGGCCTTTAGGAAGTAATTAAGGTTAAACTAAGTCATTTTGATGGGGCCTTAATCTGGTAGGATTATAGCCTTAGAAGATGAAATCTCAAGAAAAAAAAAATTTTTTTTTTGAGACAGGGTTTCTCTGTAGCTTTGGAGCCTGTCCTGGAACTAGCTCCTGTAGACCAGGTTGGACTCAAACTCAGAGATTTTTTTTAAGGATCTCCAATATTGGATTTCTCAGCCTTAGATCTATAAAAAATAAATTCTGTTGTTTGTTGTTGTTGCTTTGGTTTTGGTTTTAGTTTGTTTGTTTTAAAGTCTATAGTAGTTAGTTGTAGCTCACTAAGCAAAATGATTCAACACTTATTTAGATACAGTATGACAGGCTTAGTGATGCCTAATGCAGAACCTATAAATAGAATGTTTCATGTGTCACAAGGTCATTTCTAGACAAATTCACAAAGTAAAAGTTGATAAAGAAGATTGAGAAATACACAATTTGTCCCAATAAAACGTCTGTTTCAATCCAGAAGTTTTATGACCATCAGCTCAGACATTTGAAATCATGCAATAAGTGTCTACTTCAGCTTCAGCATAGAGAATGACAGGAACAGTCAAACTGTGTGTTCCTTGCTGCTGAATCTTGATAAGCCATCCTTGAGAAAGATTAGCTCACACTCAAGGAGGTCATTCTGATACCTAAGAGCTCAGTTCTCCATCTGTGGCCAACAATCCAAGTTGTCAGCAACAGTCCTCGCTCTGAGAAGAAAGTCTACAGCTTTCCCAGGCCAAACTGAAGTCTTCCAAGTCAGAGCCAAAGGTAGCAGCTGCTGGAGTTCCAGTCCTTCCATTGTCTTCTCTGCTAAACAAAGGAATGTGCAGAGAATGTTGTTCTAAGCTAGCAGGGGAGAGGATGTATCAGTAATCAGTGTGTTATCTCCACAAATACCATTTTTGTTATTAAACCACTTTAAAACATTATTCGCACCAAAGGGAGAGGTAAAAGGAGAAAAAGAAGAGGAAAAAGAAGGAGGAGGAAGAGGGGAATGATCAGAAAAGGAAAGAAAGAGAAATAGTACAGGGAAGGAAGAAAGGGAAGTAGAGAGAAGGCGTGAAAAGACAAAACACACAATGAGACAATGGAGAACCTGCAAACCTAAGCCATTTGATTTGGGAAGAAAGTGATAGAAGGATGAAGAACCCACAAAGGGATACAGAGATAAAACTAATTGCCTATGCTATATGATTATAGCTCCAAATATGCTTTCTTGAAATATGCTTTCTCCCAGTGTCTGGTTTCATATAGGAAATACCCTGATGTGTGGCCACCTACAAATACACTATTGGCAAGCCATTTCAAGGGCAAGTCCCTTTGCCCACAGTGCAGCTCACTAATTGACCTGAGGAGCAGTGTTTCTTTCAATCTCACAGAAAACAAAAGAAGCCAGAATGGGTGGCAAAATGTGTACCTGGTTGAAAAACTCAAAGATATTGAATATCTCCATAAATGATAAATGTTCAGTGTCTACTAGGTCCTTTTGACATTTTCTGTATTCTGGTGTGGGAGGTCCTTTTGTATATGTGTTGCTTTTATTGGTTAACGAATAAAGAATCTGCCTTGGCCTGTGATAGGGAAGAGTAGAGCTAGGCGGGGAAAACTAAACTGAATCCTGGGAGAAAGAAAGCAGAGTCAGGGAGACACCATGGAGCTGCCAGAGGGGAAAGATGTAAGCCGCCAGCCAGAACCTTGCTGGTAAGCCACAGCCACATGGTGATACACAGATTAATAGAAATGGATTAACCAAAGATATGAGCTAGCTAGCAATATGCTTAAGTAACTGGCCAAACAGTGATTTAATTAATACAGCTTCTGTGTAGTTATTTCTGGTCTGAGCTGCCAGGCAGTCAGGAAATGAACTAGCAGCCTTCCAACTACAGTATTCATACATACATATGGTGCAGGACAATTGTATTCTGTTAATTATGTTTTAAATAAATGCTGATTGGCCAGTAGCCAGGCAGGGAGTATAGGTGGGACAACCAGACAGGAAGTAGAGGCAAGACAATGAGAACAGGAGTATTCTGGGAAGAAGGAAGCTCTTTCCGCAGTCCTGTCCAGACACCGAAGAAGCCGGATGTGACCTGCCCTACTGAAAAAGGTATGAGCCATGTGGCTAACATATACTAGAATAATGGGCTAATATAAGTTATAAGAGTTAATAAGAAGTCTGAGCTAATGGGCCAATCAGTTTTATAACTTATGTAGGCCTTCTGTGTGATTCTTTGGGACCTAACAACTGTGGGAACCGGGTAGGACAGAAACCCCAACAAGCAGGCCCTCATGTTACACACATACATATTCTGTACTTTGTCTAGCATATTTTATAGGTTTCCAACTATTGTGGTTTGAATGTTTATTTCTTCCCAAACTAATGTTAAGTTTTTATTGTAATGGTATTAAGAGGTGGGATTTTGCTGTTGTTTGGTTGGTTTCTTTGAGACAAGCTCTTGCTATCTGCTGTCTTGGAACTAGCTACAGACTGGCTTTGAACTTGCATCAATCCTCCTGCTTTTTCCTTCTGGATGATGGGATTATGGAAATGCACTACTTTGCTCAAAAGCTAGGATCTTTAACACGTAATTAGGTCATGAGGATGCTGAACTCAAAAGAACAAGGCAATGCTGCCTACCATGAGTGCACATTTTCAACCTCTGGTATGTACTTCTCAGGAAAGGATGAGTGTAGCCTTTTCTTTTATGTGGTTTTTCGAGACAGGTTTTCTCTGTAGCTTTGAAACCTGTTCTGGAACTAGCTTTTGAAGACCAGGCTCACAGAGATCCACCTGTTTCTACCTCCCTGCTGGGATTAAAGGCATGTGCCACCCTGCCCGCCAAGTGTAGCCTTCTTTTGGCTTTCCCTTGTCTCTCTCCTTGCCTTTCAACCACAGGATGATACAGTAAGGAGGCCAAGACCCCCAAGGACCAGCTGTTCAGTTGTGGACTTCCCAGGCTCCAGAATCACAAGTCAATAGATTTCTCTTCATTGTAAATTGCTCCAAACTGCACCTCCCATGGTCTTCCATTATAACTGCACAAATTTATCAAGTTCTGCTTAACAAAGATGAGTGTTCTCATTCATAGACTTTTATTTAGCCTTCTGTCATCTTTCACTTTAACAAAATTTATTTCAAACAATGCTATATTTTCCCATAAAAGATGAAAATACCAAGCTTAGAATTTAGCCTAATGCATCTCACTAAAACAAGTGTATGAAGCAGATATACGCTGTGCTGCTATCTAACTATGCCTAAAATCGGCTGCTCAGACATACATTTTATTATGCAATGATTCTCTTATTTTCAAAAGGTAAACAATGACTTTTATTTTAAGATTTCCTTATTGTTTAGTTAGAATGTAATTGGCCCCATAAACTCATAGGGCGTGGCACTATTGGGAGGCATGGCCTTGCTGAGGTAGGTGTGGGCTTGTTGATGGAAGTAGGTCACTGTGGGGTGGCTTTGCGATCTCTTTTGCTTAAGCTTTGCTCAGTGTCACAGTCCACTTCCGGTTGCCTTCTAGTCGACATGTAGCCAGCACCATGTCTGCCTGCACGCCGCCATGCTCCCTGCCGTGATGATAGTGAACTGAACCTCCGATCTGTAAGCCACCACCTCAATTAAATGTTTTCCTTATAAGAGTTTCTGTGGTCATGGTGTCTCTTCACAGAAACAGAAACCCCAACTAAGAAGCTTATAAGTCTACACAATTTTAGATTTAATCAGCTATAGTAAAAATTTCCATCTAAGTATTCTATGAAATAGACGATACAGTATTAGTTATTAGATTAGTACCATACCCCCAAAACTATCTCAAAAAACAACTGAACTCTTTTTAGATCCATTGTTGCTAGAAGAGCCAAATATCAATGATTCCCAATAACACCAAAATTTGTTTCCAATCTTTGCCTCGGTGTTCATATGGAAATCATGGTAGAGGTTAACGCCTATACAAACATGATCTATGGGCATGGTAGTAAATATCACTAAGCAGATCAATTACCGTACTTACCTGAAGGCACCTTTGGGAACTTCCTCATCTAAAAGGTAAAGACCTCCATCCAAAGCAGCTGCTGCAGAGATGCTGCAGTGGGGATTCGTTCTGAGAATCGAGTTTCCGTCATGCTCAGTTAGTGCCAGTTGCTCTCACTTGCTCATATTCTAGATCATGGTGGGATTTTCCCACTTTATTGTTTATGGAATAGAGTTATCATTTAGTACCTTTAGCATTGCGGTAAAGAACATTCCCTGTAGCTCCATCAATAATGAGCTAAATCATTTCACAGGTATTCATCATACGTTTACACTCGATTGTTTCCAATCTTTTCAGACTATTTTGTCATACTACATTTTCTTATCTTAGTACAAACGAAGTTAAAAATAGATGAAGCTTGGAGACAATCTACTTAGTGTCTGTCTTTACTGGAAATTTGGTGTGGAGAGCAGAGAAGAGGGAAAGGAGCCAAGTGCTTTCCCCAGTGCCTCACTCTTGGAGATCACTTGCTCATCCAGTGCTGGCATAATTAGACAAGGTCAGCCCACAACCATCTCTACTCTCCATGACCAAGCCCTTTTTCACTTATGGTGACTGTGGATATCAGTGATTTCTAGAAGTAGAAAGATGTGCTGGTTGTTTTTTGTCAGTTTGACCAAACTTGCATCACCTGAGACGAGGGAACCTCGACTAAGAAGTTGCTTCCATTGGATTGGCCTGTGGACATGTGTGTGATGTATTTTTTGATTGATGATTAATGTGGGGGGGAATCCCCCTGTAGGCGGTGCCACCCTTGTGCAGATAGTCTCAGATGATGTAAGAAAGCAAGCTGACTTCATATGGACTGAGCAGATTGTGTTTATATGTTTGTGAATAAATATACACATGTATATTATCTCTATATATGTAATAACAATTAAATAGAAGTTATGAATTGGACAAAAAGCAAGAGGTACCTAGAGGGCTAGAGGGAAGAACAACAGAAATGGTTTAGTTTACATTTTTATAGTGATATTTTATTTACGTTTTAATAAATAAAGCTTGCCTAAAGATCATAAGGGCAAAGCTAAGCCACTAGAGGTCAGGCAGTGGTGGCATATACCTTTAATCCCAGGATTTGGGAGACAGAGGCAGATGGATCTCTGTGAGTTCAAGGCTACCCTGGCCTACACATGATCAATGCAGAAACAAATCCTTTACACGTTTAATCCCAGCACTAGAGGGAATATAAGATGGGAGGAGGGAGAGGCTCTGCCTGCTTAGTCTGCTTAGTATGTGGTTGCCCAGCCTTGGTAGAGGTAAGACTTCTCTATTGACTTGGCTGATTTGTTTTTCTGGTTTTCAGGCTGAATTCCAATATCTATCTTGGGGTTTTTATTATTTATGCTACACATTTTAATTTAAAATGGAAAAGGAAGATGAACAAGCCATGGAGAGCAAACCAATAAGCAATGCTCCTCCACATCCTCGGCTCTCCGGTTCCCACCTTGACTTCTTGCCTTTGCTTCCTTCAGTAATAGACTAAAAGCATAAACTGAAATAAACCTTTTCTTTCCATGTTGGTTTTTGTCAATGTTTTATCACAGTACTCAGAACAGATCTCAAAGGAGGAACAGAAAGAGGAGTTGATTTGTACAATCCCTGCTTCCAAGTAGATCTGATCACCCTACCCCAGTGTGGGGTGGAGGATCTCAAATCTGGAGAAAACACAGGGCACACTTTTGTCTTAATAAATGTTCTATGCATACTCTGGTTTCTCTTCAGACCATATAAATCTTTCGCCTTTTGATAAATGTTCTATGCACCCGTGTGCTTAGCGTCTCAAGTGTATGCCAAGTGATATACTACAGTATTTCAAGTGGGGTCCAGACAGGGCCTTCAGTGGTTTACATACTCTCAGAAGAGGTTTCATTCAACTTTAGTCTGTATCAAAGTTCAGAGTTTATGAATTATTCCTGCATATAGTAAATGGAGGGATGATTGATTGAGCTCACAGTAGGAATGCTAGCATGTAATGAATGATTAAAACTATACACACAAAACCCATACACTGTATAATCTCATGTATATGAAATCCAAGAATGGCCAATAATAATCTAGAGCAGTAGCTGCTTGTCCAGAGTGAGTGGAAGAGAGGGAAAAGTGAATGGGAAGTCATGGGGGGGATGTCTGCAGTGATGGAATGGTCTAGAGTAACTGGGGGATGTCTGCAGTGATGGAATGGTCTAGAGTCACAGGGGGATGTCTGCAGTGATGGAATGGTCTAGAGTCACCGGGGGTGTGGTGTCTGCAGTGATGGAATGATCTAGAGTCACAGGGGGATGTCTGCAGTGATGGAATGGTCTAGAGTCACCGGGGGTGTGGTGTCTGCAGTGATGGAATGATCTAGAGTCACAGGGGGATGTCTGCAGTGATGGAATGGTCTATATCTCATTTGATAGTTTAATGGATATTTATAGTTGCCAAAATTTGTTAACCTGAATATTTAATATCTGAGTGGTTAAATATGTAAATGATAAATACTGCCCCAAAGCAAATAAAGGGTCTTCACAGTCATCATCCACAGCCTGGCAACAAGTTCCCTAAGTCAAGGATCCTGAATAGCAGATATCCAGAAAAATGGATAAGTAGCAACTCAGTTTCCAAAAGATGCCATACTCCTAAACACATGGTGCAGAGATGGGCAGTGAAGGAAAATTAAACCAGGATTGATGAGTTCTGCTCTGTGTTAGCCAGGTTATTATTTTATTTTTTTGATGCAGCTCCTAAGCAAACAGGACTAGAGGCAATTAGCCATCCCCTTCCAGGCATCAGATCAGGGAGGGGCTTTTCCAATGTATCAGCAAATTAATACATCACCTTGTTTTTGTACACATGCTCAGATCTTCCCCCAGGGTGAAGAACAAGAGTTTGTGGTGCTAATTAATCCCAACCAGAACACCTCTATTACAGGCTCTTCTTGAATCGTGCGTTTCTATTAGTGACTCTGCACTGCTTTCCTTAAATCAACTGCTTGGAGGCAGAAAACCAATACTTCCCAGTTTCAGCTTGAACTTGTCAAACTACAAACTATTTCCGAGTGAGTCTGGAAGGAAGCAACAGAAGGGTTAAACAAGATGATGCTTTACGTTGCCAGTTGAGGCCAATAAATGCAGACCTTGAGATTAGCACTGTTCACTACTTCTGAAGATCTATGTGCTCATGCTGTATGTAAAAAGACAGTTGTGGTTTTCTTCTTAGAAAAACACGTGGTCAGAAACATAATTGGGTCTTTAGTAAGTTATCCACTATCCTACCAGGCTATTCGCTTCTATGGTTTCATAACTGTGAAAAATGTCAGAACACCTGTACGCAGAATAAGAAGGGCTGCCTGTGGAGGAGAGAACCAAAGTTTTTGGTGTAGGTGGAGAAAATGCAGTCTGGGTGGATGGGGACATTTGTTTGGATGCCTCAAAGGCATTACATATTGAACTACCCTCCACTTCATATTCAAGTACTCTGACGCCCAATCTGGTGAATGGCAAGGTCATATATTCAGAACTGCAAAGCTGGGATAGGAGAGGATTTAGGTTAGTGGCAGAGCATTTGCCTAGCTAGTAGAAGGCTCAGCTCAGGGGCTAGGGAGGGAGAAACAAGAGTTGACATTGCTAACTTATTTTCATCTCTAACCAGGGCTGCTGTTTCTAAACACCCTCCTAAATATGGTCTTCCCTCTGTGATGTCACAGATTCTCATGGTGATCTTTTTCTCAAAATTGTTTATTTCCTGTATTGTCTTTCCTGCTTAGCCTACTCCATGAATTTTTTACCTCTTGTTTATTTGAGACAGAGTCTCATGTATTCCAGGTTGGCATCAAAGGCTCTATGTTGCTCAGAGTGGCCTTGAACTTCTGATCCTCCTGCCTCTGCCTTCTGAGTGCTGAGATTGACCACCACACCTGGTGTATGTGGTGGAGGAGATCCTTCATGCCAGGCTACTACTCCATCTGGCTCTCCCCCAAAAACAATGAATTCTCACCTACATTTTTTTTTTTAGGTATTATTTCAGTCAACTTCTAGAATTTCAATTTTTCTGTAAATATTCTCTTCTTATCTACTTTTTTCCTACTTCTGTCCACACATTCCTATTGGCTTCAGATCATCTCTAACTTCAAATATGTTCCGGGCTAGATCAGAGCAGTGTGTAGGGCAGGTGCCTTCCTGACAGGACCTTGGGAGCTCAGCCCTGTTCACCTCCCATTGTTTCTGCTCTGGTTTGCCACACTGCACCATCTGCTCAATGCACATTCCCCGAGGAGACTGTGGGCTGGAGGGACAACCTTAATATCAAAATGCCTCTGGATCCTAAGGGATCTCACCAGCCCACAGACAGTAGCTGGAAGTTTTCCTGATCTCATCTTACCCAAGATCAACTGCCAGTCTCTGCTGGCCAAACTTCACTCAGAAGCCACCCTTAAGTAATGACCATTGATCTTCATTTATCACAGAGGCTCTTGTCTTCCTTCTTTACATTTCTTTCTATGTACATTTTGTTGACCTAAAATATATGCTATTAAATTTTATCCTTCTATAACTCTAGTTATTTACAATAAAACTCTCAGGTGTTCTTGCCATGATGGGAGCAGCAGTCTATTGAAAACCTTTGTAATCGAATTCTTAAATCTATTTTGAATGTTTCCAGCTTTCTTGACCTCTATTCTGCCAGCAGATCCAGGCTACCCACTAATATGCTCTCTGTTGTGAAGCCACTGAACTCCTCCAAAAGATAAACATATAATATCTTCTTGCTCAGTCTTCCTCAGTGTTTCAAGGATTAAGGATACAGAGCAGAATCTTTGCCATGTGATCTTTGGGTAATGCACAGATTCATCAGTGATAAGGGATGCACACTCGGGCAGGGGATATTGATCACAGGAAAGGTTGCATGTATTTAGCGGCAGAAGAATATTTTCGAAATCCCAACTCTAAACTTTTCTGTGACAATACAACTGCTCTAAAGAATAAAGCTTAATAGAAATGCATATGCGTAGCTCACCCTTCCCCCGTGTGTAGTGTGCACACTCTATATTGGACTTGCAGAAGCCTATGGTTCTGCATTCATGGATTCAACAAACCATGTAAAAATACTGGGAAAAAATTGTTCCTAGAGGGCTGGAGATGTGCCAGTTGATAGAGAGTGCTTGCCTGGCATGCATAAGGCCCTGGATTGGATCCCCAGAACTACAAAAACAGGTGGTATGGGCTTGTCATCTCAGCACCGGGGCGGTGGAGGCAGGAAATCAAGAGCTCAAAGTTACCTTTAATTACATAACAAACTTGAGGCCAGCGTGGGCTACATGAGACCCTGCCTCCAAAAAATAAAGTCTCTATAATAACAATGCATAGACTCTCATTTGCCATTATTCCCTAAACAATCTAGTATGACAACATCCACATTGAATTTTCATTGTATTAGATATGGTGACTGAAAATGTGAAGCGCCCAAACTGTGAGGGCCACTGGGGTGTCAAGAGATGTGGGTTTTACAATAAGTGGGTTTACAAGAAGCAGTTTAGTAGTTACCGAATTGAAGAAGGGAAAGAAGAGGCACATTTTAAGTTGCTGTAGTAAGTTTAAAGAGAAACCCATGCAGCATTGAAAACACAGCATTACCTGGGCGGTGGTGGCGCACGCCTTTAATCCCAGCACTCAGGAGAAAGAGGCAGGAGGATCTCTGTGAGTCTGAGGCCAGCCTGGTCTACAGAGCTAGTTCCAGGACAGGCTCTAAAGCTACAGAGAAACCCTGTCTCGAACCCCCCCAAAAAAAAACTAACTAACAAAAACAAACAAACAAGCCAAAAAAAAAAAAAAAAGAAAGAAAGAAAGAAAAAGAAGGAAAACACAGCATTATTTGTCCTGGAAAGAGGTATGGCATTGTTTTCCTTCCTCATTACAATGGCATGTCCTCTTCTGCTTAATAAAATTGGACACTTACAGATATCTCCATTGTTGAAAGAAGTCATGAATGCAGCATGTTTTCACAAAGGGAATGGGGTGACATTTAAAGTGACACTCTGAAATAGGCTCTAACTTTCCCAAACATCTTCCTAATGTGAGGTCACTTAACATATGTAGATGAGAGAGATGGAGCCAGCTCTTTGCCATTCCTAGGTTTAAACCTCTCTCATCCTTGATTTATACGGGCTGTCACCACTGACAGTAGAGATGCTAAGAAGACAGACTAGACTCTCCAGAACTTTCTGCAGACATTCTGGGCTGGGTCTATAGTTGATTTGGAATCTTAGACTGAATGGTTATGGGATGCAGTGAGCACCCTGACCTCCAAGTCTAACAGCATGAAAGCAGCCAGGCTATGGGACAGAGTGAGCACCCTTATCCCAAGTCTAAGAGCATGAAATCAGCCAGGCTATGGGACGCAGTGAGCACCCTGATCCCCAAGTCTAAGAGCATGAAATCAGCCAGGCTATGGGATGCAGTGAGCACCCTGATCCCCAAGTCTAAGAGCATGAAATCAGCCAGGCTATGGGACACAGTGAGCACCCTGATCCCCAAGTCTAACAGCATGAAATCAGCCAGGCTATGGGACAGAGTGAGCACCCTTATCCCAAGTCTAAGAGCATGAAATCAGCCAGGCTATGGGATGCAGTGAGCACCCTGATCCCCAAGTCTA